>BPLR01019234.1:0-60000 GCA_021605095.1 Caerostris extrusa | reverse complement strand
TTCAAGACGGGATTGATAGATTTAGACCTTTCAAATTTTATTTCTTGTTGAAGTAGGAAATTTCTAAAAGAGTTTAAAGACTAAATAGAAATGAATAAAAAAACGATTATAAACATCAAAGTAAAAGCAGTAGTAAATTATAACAATGCTAAATAATCAGCAGTTAGTAGCAGTGGGCTGTTCAATTGCAGTATATATGTTTCTTATAATTCTGACCTTTTTTTTTTATGGTAATAAATCTGCATCATTAATGTTTAATTAAAATGAAGATTAAATGTACAAGAACTAATTATGATGATTTGCAATATTTCTTTTCAATAATTAATATAATTATTCCTAAATAAATAAATTGATCATTATATGTTAAAAATCGTTAGTAATGGACTATTATTTACCATTTTTTATTGGCTATTTTACGGGGGAGAGTCGAGGTTATCTGTTGATCATTATGGCTGTGAAGCCCTCAACTACCATGGCATGGGATAAGTGACCTATTATTGGTTATCGAGAGAGACTGAGTCAGCTTGTGGATCTACATAAATTTAATTTAAATATTTGTTCTGAAGAAAAATTAATTTAAATATTTTAATATACAAGTTTTTAAAAAAAAAGCAAATTATTTTCAGTGCTTTTTTAACTCTTAATAGATTAACATACTCAAATTTTAATATTCTTTGAAAGAATTATATTAATACTTATTTTTCACTTTTACTTTAATTAATTAATGTTATGATTGATTTTAAATATATTATGTATTCTTGTATTTTTAGGATTAGGTGGATATGGCTATTTAAAAGAATGGATATGGTGGGCTGGACTGCTATCTAGTATATAGTTTTTAATATTTTATTAAATTTAAATGATTATTTAATATTCTAATGGTATAGTTCGTTTTTATAATTATTTTAATAGAAAGGATGTATTCTACTAATTTAATATTTCAAAAATTTGATTAGGGTAATATGAGATTCAACAATTTAGTTGTATTTTCAAGAGTATGTTGTTTGAATACCAATTATACAGTTTAGACCCCATAATCCAAGTTATGGTGGTCTGTCATCAACTGGCATTATCATAAACTTGAACTAAGTAGTTATTCCCCTCAGAAAATGAATACTTTGACAAATATATTAATATCTAATTTAAAACTAATTTTAATGGGGAAAAAATACACACACACAATTACAGATGAAAATTTATTTCAAATAAAATCACTTTTACATGATTTGATGGTGAAAATAGAGCCCATTGTTGTTGGTTTTGCATAAAAATTCTCTTTCTTGCAGCATTATCTTCCTAGCTTTCAAAAAATAAAATATTCAATAATAAAGCATATGGTTGCTGCTTCCATATAGAAAAGAACAGTATATATTGTTAGCATACTTGCTGTATCTGAAACCATCTATTCCTTTTCAACATTTGATCTTCAATTTCCTTTAACTTCTAAACATGCATGTGTTTTTTGTGTTAAAAATTTTAATATCTTACTTCTGCAAATTTAAGAACATGCATTTTAAACATTATCAATCAAAACTGCTTGTCAGACACAGAAACTAACCACATCCCCAGAAGCAAACCCCTTCCAAAAAAAATTTTTTTTATAAAACACTTACAAGGAAATTTTGAATGAATGAAATTTAAAAAAACAACATAAATAAAAGTAATCTGAGAGCTTCCTCATATTAAGCAGATTTCTTTTTGTTAAAATTTGAATTATCGAGATTTTACTGTATTTTGTTTTATTGCATGAAAAACGTTAATTGTACTACCATTTTTTCTCTATTCCTTCCTATTCAGTGTTCTGGAAGTATATTCACTAATATATACTATTGTTTTCAAAGTTGACCAATCTTATTTTCTAAAATGATTAGTTATAAGTCCATCTTGTAATCACTGGTAAAAATTAATAAAAAAAAAAAAAAAAAATTAAATACTAGTATTATTTTCTGATTCTTAATTCATTCTTGATAATTTGATCTTTTTCTGATTCTAGATCAGTTAAATTAATTATAAATAAATAAAATTAATGATTACAATGTTATTATCTTACTTAGAAGTTAGCTCAGTGTCCTTTAAGTTATATAACACCTGTTATATTAACACTGTATATGGTCAAAAGAAAAATTTTTATCATTTAATGTATAAATAAATTTATATACTATTGTTGAATGAGTAAAATAAGATGCATTAATTTGAGTTTTTATTTAAAATGATAGTATTATAAGTTTTTAAAGATGAACTTAACTATCACATTTAAACTTTTACATTTATGAATTGGTTGTCTTAATATCTGTGAATAAAGCAACATGAATTAAACTGATTTGAATAACTAACTTTAGCATAAATAGAGTTGCACATTAATTTAGAAATAACAATTTTTACATTTTTAAATCATTCACTTTTTAATGTTTATTTACATCATAATTTAAGAAGCTGATTGTATGTTTTATGTTAACAAAAAATATTTTGTTGGTATCAAAAATATCTAAATAAACATGTAAATGAAATTTATGAAAATAGGGAAAATGTATTTTAACATTATAATATAGAATCAATATTTTTATATATGCAGCTCTGATTTTTCTTTATTTAGTGGGTATTGGTGAAGCTGCTAATTTTATTGCATATGCATTTGCACCAGCTAGCCTTGTAACTCCTCTTGGAGCTTTAAGTGTTCTTGTAAGGTAGGTTTTATGCATTAATTTTAATTAACAAAATAATATACTGCATTATTATGATATTGCTCTTATATAATTAACTATTTTAATTATTTTTTAAATCAACTTTTACTATTAAATATTTGAAAGTGTAATCCTTTGAATGACAGAGGAAAATATTTTTGAAGTAATGTGAAGTTAATGTGTAGAAATAATAATGTTTAATGTGTAAAAATAATGTGAAGTTAGGTAAATTAAAATTAGCTAGGATTGAGCCCTTCTGCTTATTGCTAATTAGAAAGTAAATTTCAAGAATTTGTTAACTCAAGCAAAAGGTTATCTGCAAAACCAATAAACAAAGTTATTTTAACATTGAAATAGATTTTTCATTTATAAATAGTTTTAGCTCTTTCTTAAGAAAGACAATATACTTTAAAATGTTTATTTTTTGAGATTTTCATCAAGCCTATTTTTTTTTTTTTTTAATTTATTTATTTTCAGGAATTCTGATTATGAAACAGAATAATACAAATGCAAAAATAAATAAATAATAATAAATTAAAATAAGACTGTAATTTGAATAAGGTAAAGGTTTGTGAGAGTTTTGCCAAAGTAGAGTTCTCCAGTTATAAGTTTCCCTAATAGGTCAGCTACAGTTTTTTCCTTGTACCGTACCCATTATTTAAAAAAAAAATTGGCTGTTCACCCAGTTGTGTTTATGTGAGTCTGAGGGTAAATGAATGATGAATATTTTGTGGAAAAAGCTTAATTATGTTAAAAAATATTGGGTAGTAAGGAAATAATAAGTTATTTGTCAAACATAAGGTACAAGTAATCAATCAATCATTAAATATGAAAAATTTACAACTAAAAACATAAATAAATACATTTTATTTTTGAACCTACCAAAATGAAAGGAGCTAATAAAGAAAACAAATTCTACTGCTCTTTTATATAACTTTTTTTTTTTTTTTTTTTAAAAATCTAAGTAAATAGATCTGTAACTTTAATGATTTTCTTGTAAAGTCATCTTTGCCTAAAAGTCCTAATATCATATAAAGAAAGTCTTCAATTTTTACTTTTTAGAAATCTTGAGAAACAAAATACAGAGTTTTCTTATTTAAATCTATTTTATATATCTAAATATATGAGGTATTTCAAAATTTCTCACAAAGGCTCAGACATCAAGGTGAATGCATGCCTGGAAATATCAACAGGGAGGACACACAAAAACATAACAAGAATCTTAGACTAAAATGTGTATAAAGTACTTAAATAGAAAAATTGAACCAGAGGTTGATGAAGTGCATATAGGTTCACAAGACTTACTCAAAGTTCTGACCATAAACAATGATATGGACTTGGTGCTAACACCTTGTGGATTGCAGAACATGTTATAAAATATCTGAAGGTTTGCTGATTTTAGTAGCATTCTCATCCTTAATGATCCATAGTCATACAAGATATTATAAACATGCACAAACACATTGATATTGGTGCATTTCCCAATATAGTCTCACACCTGCTGATCTACTGAAAGCTAACCCATGCATCATGTGCAAGTGTGCCAACTCAACATTCATGAATCAATACATGTTCACTGTATGATGCCTAAGTGTAAATGAGGAAGCACTTCATGCCAACCTTGAACAGTGCCACCTACATGCTTCCTGTGATGCTTTTTATATATACAGTCTGAGTAAAAACTTTAAGGCCAGTAAAAAGTTTTGAGAAAATGTAAAATGAAATAAAAGGGATTCAAATAATATTAATTATTAAAGTTCATTGATAAGAAATAAATGATATAAACATAATTTGTAAATACATAATTATGAGAAACATGTGGTTATTTACAAAGTTAGTATTTCTGCCTGAGTAAAAACTTTAAGGCCACCAGTCATTTTTTAAAAATAAATATAATATAATCACGTAATTACCATTGCAACTACTAGCTTGTGACAACGCTGCAATTTTCATATTTGTCATTCGTTTCTTCGAAGTATTGGTGATATTTCTGAAGATGGCGAAGGGTAAGAAGTTAACTGATCGTGAAAGAGGACAGATCGAAGTTTTGTCTTCAACAGGAATGTAGTCGAGCTATTGCGATAAAGATAGGAAGATCAAAGACTATAGTCAACAATTTTTTAAAATTGAAAGACAATTATGGTAAAGAGAATACTGGGGAAAGACCTAAAGCTTTGTCCTTGCATGATGAAAGAAGAGTTTGCCAATTTGCATCTACTGGAAAGTACTCAACCAGGAAACTGATTCCGACGACAGGTTTAAAAGTTTGTCAAAAAACGATTTATAGCACAATTAGAAGGTCTGGAAGGTACACTTATACCGCAAAATTGACTAAACCTCAGTTACTGCAGATACACAAAAATAGAGCGTTTGAACTTTGGCCAGAAAGTCATGACCTGGGACAACCAATGAATAGAAATTATTTTTTCTGACGAAAAAAATGGAATTTGGATGGACCAGATGGCTGGAATTTCTACTGGCATGATATAAGAAATGAAAAAGAAATATTCTCCAAGCGCCAATTAGGTGGAGGGTCTGTCATGACTTGGGGCTGTTTTTCTTACAATGGTGTGGGCTCAATTGCATTCGTTTCAGGTAGAATGAATTCACAAGGATACCAAAAATGTTCTAACAAATCATCTTTTGCCATATGCTGAATGTCTTGCTGGAGAAAATTGGAAATATCAGCAAGACAATGCACCGATCCATATGAGTAACAGCACAAAAAAATTGGTTCCAAGTCAACAATGTTGAAACTGTGAAATGGCCAGTAAATCACCTGGCCTCAACCCAATCGAGAACCTTTGGGCTGACTTAGCAAGAAGAGTTTATGCAAATGAGAGACATTTTACATCAACAACAGAGCTGAAATCTACTATCGAAGATGAATGGTATAAAACCGACCCTACCCTTTGTCAAAAACTCATTTCATCCATGAAGACAAGAATATTCGAAGTAATGGCTCCTACACAACCTTCTAAGAATTTGTAATTTTTTTCTTATATGTTATTTCCAATGTTGGCCTTAAAGTTTTTACTCAGGCTCAAATATTCATCTGTGTGTTCTGTAATATTTTCTAATAATAAAATATTTGCAAATTAATTTTTCAACTTTTTTTACTTTTATTTAAGCTCAATAATTATCAATCAAATGGTATTTTAATTCGTCAGTTTAAATGTTTCCATTTTCTCAAAAATGTCTACTGGCCTTAAAGTTTTTACTCAGACTGTAAATATTGTTTCTATGTATGTACTCTATCTCTCCTCCAAGATTTGTGGATTTTTGATACATTCTGTATTTATTATGAAAGTGTAATATAAAGCTAAGCTATAAGAAAAGTTATTTAATGATTAAGTGTTTGACAGTTTGTTGAAATTTTAATTCAATATTAATTATGGATAATGGGAAGGAATTGTCTTTGTGAAATGAAGCATTTTCTAAAAATGTTGCCATCAATAGAAGGAAAGCACTAAATATTGATTAACCAATTCATTTATCTTTAGTGATCCTATTTCCCTTTTTTTCTCTAAGATCAGCCCCATTAGTAGTTGTAGACAGTTAAGGGTAGATTTCTTTTGTAGAATATATTTTAAGATATAGGGGTTTTATTACTTAAAATTTTATGACAATACTTTAAAAGTTAATTAAAATGATTACAATATGTTTTTCATACTGCTATAACAAAGTTATTTATATAATAGGTGCACTTTTCTAAATTAAAAATATTTTATTTTTATATGAATTTTTACAATTTATAAATTTTAACTTTTTTTATGAAAATTTTAAATTAATTTTTGTACTTAACTACATTGAAGAAATTTAGTTTAAACTAACTATAATAATATCTTAATCTAGTTTTAATATCTTTTTTTAGTGCTGTGTTATCTTCGAGATATCTTGGAGAAAAACTTAACTTATTAGGCAAAACTGGCTGTTTTCTATGCATCATTGGCTCTACTGTTATTGTATTGCATTCACCTAAAGAGGGTTCTGTAGACAGTATAGAGATGCTTAGACAACTTTTACTTGAGCCAGGTATGTATGGACTTAAAATGCTTTAAGTTAAAGTGAAACATTATATAGAACACGTTTTACTTACAAGTTTGAGCTAAATTTGTAGTTCTAATTCTTATTCTCATGTAGGTTTTTTTAATTTTAGTAAATTAGGGTAAAATTTCATTTATTTCCACAAGAATAATTCAGTTACTTAAAAGTGTTCATTGTATAAATCATAACTTTATTGATTTATAATTTGTAGGAAATATAAATACAAAAATAATTTAAAATTTAATCTTACTGCATAAGTACAAAGCAACTAAATGGCAATTATTAAGAAAATTTACATGTGGTAATTAATATAATGCAATTATTAAAATTTCTAGACTTTGATAAATTTTTAATATTAATAGGCCAATTCATATATTAGCTCACAAAATTATTGAAGATATATATGTGAATTAAAATAAAACCAGTTGTTATTATTTATAAAACATTTGTTAATTTGCTACTTGCTTGTACTAAGTTAAATATCCTACTTTAATTAAGTTGTTTATCCGATATTTTATACTTTGTGTCATGTATTATTATATGGTTGTTGCAGATTAAATGTCAGGTTTGGCAGATAAATTTAAAACAATAACTTTATGGAAATTCACTTTTACTAATCAAAATAGACACTATTAAATATAATACATCTCTCACATTGAGATAACAGCATTTATTCTAGTTACCTAGAAATCTGTCATCGTGCACCAAAAAAAAATCCTCAAATATGTTTCTGACAGTTGTGTCATTGCCGAACAGTTTTATTACTGAAAAATGGTCCAAAGACTTTAAAAAGTAGCTTTAATTTGACAAAAGGTCAGAAATATGAAATGTAAGAATGAGTTTCATAATTCAGGCTGTGCAATTTTTGGACAATTGTTCTGGAAACGTGATCTCACTTTGCCATTAAGCAGTAAAACTTCATTTCTGTTGACAATTTAGGCCACAATAACAGTTAATTATTAATTCATTTGTTCAAGCTGTGTGTAGTGTTTCCTTCCATTAATAGTTTCATCACTTTTCAAAAATGAAGTGAATAACACCTGCTGTACACCACTAAACAGGCACCATGAAGAAGTAATAGTAGAAATATATGAATATTTTTCCAATTAATAAGACAGGTAGAAAAAACAAGTTGGTTCAGTTATACAAGTTGTTGTAATACTTTTTAAATTGGCAGGGTTGTTCATAGCTTTTAAATTTTTTTGCAATTAAATGCATTATTAATTTTTTAAAAAATTGGCCATTTGTAATTATCCTGATAATTCAATTTATCTTTCAAAATATTTGCTACTCTACATGAGATTCCATAATATTCTTAATTTTATTTTTCTGGGGAGGAATAAAAAACGTAATTATTTCAGCTAACTACAAATTTTTAAATACTTTTAGAATTATTTTCTTTTATTAAATATGATTTATTTGTATTGATATATTTAACTCAGTATTATTTATTTTTTAGGATTTGTTTTGTATGTTGCAATAATTGCAATTTCATCCTCTTTCCTGATTTTGTACTGTGCCCCAAGATATGGATCTAGTAATGTTGTGGTGTATATTCTTATATGCTCAATGATTGGGTCATTGTCAGTGATGGAATGCAAAGGGTTAGGATTAGCATTAAGAGAAACCTTTGGTGGTTCTCGAAATGAATTGCGAAATGGCTTGACTTGGTTCTGCTTGATGTCTTTAATTTTCTGTGTTACAATACAAATTAATTACTTAAACAAAGCATTAGATACATTCAATACTTCTGTAGTTACTCCAATATACTATGTATTTTTTACCACTTTTGTGATTTGTGCTTCCTCAATTTTGTTTAAGGAATGGCGTAATATGGCCTCCAAAGACGTTGTTGGAAATTTATGTGGTTTTTTCGCTGTTGTGAGTGGAATATTTTTACTGAATGCCTTTCGAGAGTGGGATGTGTCCCTTAGTAATTTACACAATTTATTACAAAAAAGAGAAGATCCAAAATTTGATAAAAATAGTGATGATATTGATACTTCAGTTTTAATAAATTGTCATTCTCATAGGAGTGATGAAACTTCAGTCCTTCTTGAAAGGCATTCTAGGCAAAATAGTCTAGAATCTAGGACTTTTACAGCACTATCCAGTGTGTCTGAAACTGCATATAGTTCATTATTACCATATACTTCAAAGTAAAACTAAGACTTGTTTTATAGTGTTTGTCATTCATTATTGTTTTTCATTTAAATTATTTTTGTTAAAGGACCATGAATCTAGTCGTTTCAAATTTGCTTTTAAATTGATTAATGTAAGTTTGTAATATTTGTACGATGTTTTTAATATATAATTTAAAATAATTTACTTGCTCAAATACTATGTAAACAAAGTATCTGCATGGAACACATAAAAATAACGGGTATTTAAGAAATATGAAATCTTATGTTTTATAATGTAAAAAAATTGCAAATATAGGTTATATTAATAAATGCTGGTGCTCTTTTTATTTAACACCCTTTCATGACTTTTAAAGAAGTATTTATTTGTAAAAATAGAAACTATACTCCAGATATTTGAAAAAATACAAAAGAAATTTGAAAAATATTTTAATATGTAACACACATTTATTTTTCTATGTCAAATTAAATGTTGCATTTGTAGGGATACTTATAATACTTAAATTTACATCAAGCATAATTTTCTAAATAAGTTTTAAAAAAATCTTGTGTAACTTAATTGAAAAAAAAAGTAGTTTTTTTGCTCTAAGATTATACCTATTAACTTAAATTATCTTGTAGTTTTCATCAAAAATTTCAAGAACATTCTTTTTTGTATAGCAATACTCTGTTATTATGAAAAATTGTTTCTTTACACATGCAACAAAAGTCACTAAATAATAATTATCATTAGTTAGGCTCATTGCATAATATCTTAAAGCAATAACTCTCAAGCTTTTATCTTTTACTCCCTTAATAATAAATTATATTCATCAAATTGCATAGTGACTTTAATTTATTCAATTTATTTGATCTTATAATATATGGATAGTGGAATTTGGAAGGGATGGGGGCTATTTTAAAATTGTTTACATTGTGTGCTGCTAAAAATAGCATTATATTTATTTAAATGGAATGATGAAATAAATATTTGATTTCTTGCTGCAAAAATAATTGAATGTCATGGATCATCTTTGTAATTGATGAGCTGTTTTTATTTATTTTTCAAAATATGATGTACTGTTAGAAATGCTTTAAGTTATTGAAAAATATTTGTTTTTAACTTATAATCTATAGATAAGTGTTAAAAAAAGTCATTTTTTCATGAATTCAATATTATGATTCTTTTAAATGAGTTACTGTCAATTTTCAGAATGGCTACAAGATTTTACCCTATAAAATATGGACATCAAAAGGCTAACCTAATTAACCAACCAGTAAGTGTCTTAAAACATGGCTCCTCCATTTAACAGAAGCTTTATAAAAATTTCACTTAATACTGATAAAATAAATAAACTATTAAAATATTGAATAATATATATATATATATATATATGTGTGTGTGTGTTCTTTTTGATGGCAACACTATGCAACTTTTCTCTGCTTATCAACTAACAGTCTCATTGTAGATGGGAGATGTTTGACTTCGGATTGATAGTTTTTTAATTGACCAGACAGCTTTTTTAATGTACATCATAAGCTAATCCAAAATTAAAAACATGTTTTAGTAAGAGGTGTTCTATTTTGATTTAAAAGCAAATATCTCTTTAAAAAATTGTCATGTGATAGTTATTTAATTTATTTGGTTTTAGTAGTGTAAAGTATATAAGAATCAACCATTAGTTCTACAGAGAGGAATTGGAGGATGCTGGCCTGTGATATCAATAAATTTAAAATTATTGGTAGTTAAAACTTATACATATCATTAGAGCTGGACGATATTAAAATTTCTGAAATTTATAAATCGTCCATCTAATATCGATATATTACGATATATAGATTTCAAACTTCGAATGTACAACTTGTTTTTTAATCGAATACAACAGAATGGGAAGTCTGAGCCCTCCCTATCACCAAATTTTTAAAAATTGAAAGGATTTTTTTCTAATATGAATTATTTATTTAGTTTTTGTTCACTTGAACTTTTATTTTGTTGTCACAAAGTTATTTCGTTTTTCAAAAGAAATTATCTCTTTTCCCTTTTGATTATTCATATTTTACAAACTATCTCATTTAGACTTCATTTAGTAGGTGCATCTTTTAGTTTCATTTAGTAGGTGCTTCATTTAGTAGATCCTCTTAAATAGGTGCATTCGTTTAGTTTTCTCCGGGCAACTTCAAAGTGGAGTACCACCTTTTTTCTTGTACAATAAACAAGCAAACCATATATCAATCAATATATTAAATGTGAATTCATGAAGGAAAAAGATCGGGGATGGGGAAATATACTAGAGGACCTATTAAAAAGCAAGGAGGGGAGGGCGAATTATGATTATTTATATCTAAAGCCTCTCTCTTATACTTTAAAAAGTAAATGAAATGACGAAATAAAAAAATTATTAAAAAGTTATGAAATATTCTTTTTCAATGAAAAAAAAAAAAAACAATACGCAAGAATAAATTCCTATATAACATTTAATTGATGTTTAGCTGTTATGCAATCTTATGATGTAGAAAGATTGGTTAGCATGATGGCTAGATTTAGATTTCTACAAATCAAGCAGATAATTGTTATTCAAAAGTAAGAGTGTTGGTAAAATCTAACTAATTTTTAATGACTTTTATTTAGACTTAATATATAAAAATAAAATCTCTTTTAGATACTAAACTTGAAAAATTATGTTGGTTATGCAGAAGGCCTTTTGCTTAGATTGTTCTTAGTTTCAAATTTATTTAAAAAATTTGATCAGAGCAGTAAAAAATTATCTTTAAAAAAAATGTATCCAATAACTTTCATTTTTGTTTACAATAAACAATATGACTTATGTATCTGAGAAAATAATAGCATCAGTAAATAAATTATAGAATAAATAAATACTACAAAGTTATGAACATAGAAATATCAAACATTTCAATAAATGTACTAATTGTTCATACTGTCCAAATACTGGTTGAAAAAAATCATTATTGTTCATCGTTTGTTAAAAGAACAACCAAGGTAATAACTCATTTCTGTATTTTTAGTTTTTCCCTTGTAAAATTTTTTATAATTGTATTTAAAAAGATTGCCAATGTTTACCTTGCCCAAATCGCCAGCAATATTAAAATTAGTCCTGAATCCACGGAAAAAGATCTTGATCATAAAACAAGCTCTCGTTTTATTGAAGCAAAAAATGATTAATAATAATAGTAATAATAATAATAAAAAAAACTGAATATCGGGAAGATAATGAAAAATCTACAGATGGCGGACTTTTTGCGATGTTGAACAAGAGCAGAACGACTTATTCCGAGAACCATACTTTTAACAGAATCAATTAAACAACGAAGACAAGAATGTATGTTACAATGATCCTGTTACTTAGCTTAAAATTATAAATGATAAATTTAGAGTGGCTATCATACAAGATGGCTTGATACAAGTAAAAAAAAAAAAAAAAAATTTCTGAAAGACAAAATGTCAATTTTTCCGATTATTATTATTTAAGAAAATTAATGAATAAGGTACTTCAGAAACGAAGGTGGTTATTTATTTAAAAACTCAAAGATGGCACATTGTGCTGTTTAAGTTATTCTCTTCAAATATCACCTTTCTGTGTTTATACTGAACTTTATGATTAAGTACATTTAAGTTCACGATGACAAAGTCATTAATGATTAGAATATCTTTAACAAGCTATATACAAATGTTACAACAAGAAAAGAATTTAAAACTGAGAAATATCATTGACAAAGAACATTAAAAAATGATTAAAAGCAACACAGCGTTTAAAATGTGCTTGGGAATGAATAATGGCTGCAATTTTATTCATTTTGAAGCATAATTTGGGTTTTAGAGAAAGTATCGATGCTTTATTTAAATCACTAAATTAGTCGAAGTAATTTTTAAATTACTCTTAGCAATTCCTTACGTTTCATAGAATTACTTGCAGATTTAACTCAATCATAAAACAACATTTGGATCGTTGCGTATAATTAGCTTCGTGCTCTTATTTATCTCATAGAATAGTAGATGAACTGAATTCTGCTTTGGCTAAAAAAAAATAATATATATTTTTATAATAAATATAAGTAAGAAAGCTAAATATTTTACAATTTTAATATTTTGCACTCAGATGTAAGCCATTTAGAATAATTATCTGTGATTCTAAGATGTGTTGATGTAGATAAGTCAAGTGATGTCAATGGACAGAAGCAATTTATTTGTCTTGAAACAGTAAACTATAAGCCAAAACTGAAATTAATAATTTCGAGGGGAAAAAAAAGAGGACTTAGATCTAATAAATTGTCGAGGACAGAGATACAACAATAGAGCTGATATGAGATGTTAAGGTATGCAAACACTTATCTTGCAAAAGAATACCAAAAATACAGTAAATGTCTTGTGAAATAATAATTTGAATTTTGTTCTTAAAGATGTCGAGTGCCTGAACGCGGAGCGTTCATCTACTCAATGGTATGTGATGGCAGTAAAGAAAAGTCACAATAAATAGATAATAGTAACCATATGAGTTGAGAGAAAAAAAAGAAGAAAGTAAGAAAAATGTAAATCATCGGTGATGAAAACGTAACAAGAAATTTATGAAAAACAGAGCCGGAAAGAATATGCGCTGGAGTAAAATATCTAAAAAGCGATAAGTGAGCAGGAAATTATGGTGGTTTGAGGCTTTTCATCTTATCCAGCAAATTCATGAGTTAAGATTTTACAAAACATATATAATATGTTTGCAAGTTCTGTGATACATTAGAATGCATGAAAAGAGCATATAAAACAATCATAATTCAACACCACAGTTAAAAATAGGAGCAAAAACTCCTCCCTAAATAAAGAAAAAAGCCTTGAAATTTCTTTATGAATATACTAGTGATATGAAAACGAAATCCCCAATCGAAAATAAATTTATTTTATTTAAATTTGGTCATTTGGTATGACAAGAATTGTAAGCAATATATTTCAAAATTCAAAAATAGATATTGGTATTGCAAATTCACATTTAGAATATCACTTATTATTATTTTTTTGAAAATATTATAAATCAGTATTTAAATCTTCAATAGCTGCAAATGAAAATAGTTGAAGAATTACAAGTGATACATGAATTTAAGATTCGAAAGACAAAACAATTTTGGTATGCAAGAACTAATCAACCGATTTCATCTGGGGAAGTATATATTTAAGAATTCAATGTTTTCTAGTTATAATCGATAGTGCAATGACTTCTTTCAAGAAATGGGATCGTATGTTTTTTTCCAATATAATTTGGACCAATAATTAATTGAAGACGATCTTTAATGCAATCTTTTAAGGTATTAATTGCACTGATTTATTGAATGAAATCAAAATTTTCCGTCTAGTTTTAACTTCCAACATCATAATATTACAGATGTTACAATATTAATTGAAAATAATTTATTTGATTATATCCAAATTTTGTTACTGTTCTTAAATTAAATTAACATTACCACAGCATCTGCATAAAGATTTTTGTCAAGATTAAAATTTGTAATAATAATAATAAAAATTGCATGAAATCTAGCATTAGTGAATAAAGATTTACATCAGCCATTTTATTTATCGAATCCACATTAGTCAAAAAAACTAAATTATGATGATATTATCAAAGAATTTTCTATAATTCATGTAAGAAAATGAAACAAACAAAAAAAAAATCACGTATTTTGACCTTTTTCTACCAAATTGTATTTTTAAGTATGTGAAGTTATTATTATTTGATTTATTAAAGATTTTTGTGTGTGATTGAAATGGAAAGTTCAAAAAAATTATTTGCTTTAAAGCCTTGCAAGCCATTTTTGTTCAGACCAGCGCTTGTTAAGTGAATCCAAAAGTGAAAAATTTAAATTTCGTGCGGGGAAAAATAAATAAAAAAAGAAGAAAAGAAAATTAATAGACAAATTTCTACTCCTAAGCGAGACAAAAAATAAAAGCATGTATTTTTGTCGGACTCAAGTGATGTAATTCGTTTATGATCCTAATTTCAGAAATAAATAAATAAAGGAATCATGCTGGGAAAGCAATTTGGAATCCTTTTGAAAACATATGTAAAAACTTTCTTGGAAATCAGAAGTCTTAAAATTATGAAGAAATTATGGGGTGCTTAATGTCATCATTTAGGGTATTGGAATGCATTTCTACTATTCCTATGTTCACACTTGAATTTCAACCCTGATAAAATGAAAGCAGTTTCTGATTAACGTAGCGAAATATTCCACCAGGATCTAAATGAAATGGAGAAGATAAAGCTTCAAAAGGAATGATAAAAGATTAGACGATTGGTGTAGACAGGTCAGCTTAACTTGGTTAGGTTTCCCTGAGTGCTGAGAGTACATAGCTGTGTTTTTAAGTGAGCGTTGCTCACTTGCTGGTTTGTTTATCTAGTTTTGATAAATCATCAATAAATTTCTCTTTTAGGTCTTTTTCAAAGTGTAAGGTAAGATTACCTTTTCTTTTTTTTTGTTTTCTCTTCTTTCCGGTTGTTTCATTTTACTAGTCAACCTGAGCCATTCGGCAATATTTGTGTCTGATGTGGACAATTCTCACTTAAATATGGATGACGTCCAACGCTGTAATGGCATGATTTCCAGTAATAACAATTACTTTAAAAGCTCAAAATCCATTAATGAACTGGTGTTGCGGTTGGGTCAGAAAAGTTTTGAGGAAATTCATATTGTATGCCAACACAGAGATGCAAAACATAAAATTCCGCGTTCAAATCCATTTCTTATCCAGGCGGATATAAAAAAACACATAAACAGACATGATAATATCACCAACATGAAATTTTCGAGGCAGGGTAAACTCATCTTTTCTACTGCCGATCCGGTGTGCGCTGCACAGATTTTGAATCTTGAAAAAATTCAAGAAACGCCCATTTCTACGGGTGTAACCTTCGAAAATATCACTGAACGTTTTCTCATATTTGATATACCAACTAATCAACAATTATCCGAATTAGCAGATGAAATTATGAATAAAAATGATATGGAAGTGGTTGAGTTGCGACGTTTCGTTAAACTAAACTCTACCCAAGAATTTTCCCGGTACTCGTAACGATCCTGGGAACTTTCTTGCCTGATGCTATAAAGATCTGGTTCACCAACCAAAAGATTCGCCAATTTGTTGATAGAGTCCGACAGTGTTTGCATTGTTATGAATTTACACATGCAACACGTGTTTGTGACAAGAACATTTGCCCTTTGTGTGGTGTAAACCATGAAGGTCAGTGTCAAGGTCCGGAAAAATGCATTCTTTGCAATGGACCTCATTCCGCAACTTCCAAAATCTGCCCACGCCATACACATGAACAAAAAATTCTAGAATTCAAGTGCAGAAATCATTTAACTATTGGAGAGGCCAGACGCTTATATACTCAATCATCTAAAACTCATTACTCTGATGCTGCTAAAATCAACACGACGGCTCCAAACATCGAAGAGATAGTAAACCAAAGAGTGGAGAGTATTGTTCAAAACATTACAACTAAAATGGAACAACAGACCACTCTTTTAATTGAAATATTCAAAAAACAATCGAAAATCTTGTGCAATATCTGGTCTCAGTATTCCACCAAACTGACCTTAAAAATCACCTAACAGAAAACGCCAAATGATAAACATTGTTCCTTCCACTAATAACCCCATGCAATGGGATGCAGGTGGAAGCAATGCTTCAAATTAAGACTGTTTTTGCGGTGTTTTTGTTCCGGGAGTTCCCGGTCGTTTTCGTGTATTTATTAATATTCCTCTTGTTTTTTGCCCCAAGTTAAGGGTTTTTCTTTTAGTTTCTTATGGAATAATGCCTTCCTGTTTTATTTTCGTCATTTTTGGTGATGTCATTCCTTCAGTGGAATTTTCGCAGCCTTCAAAATAAGAATATCTGGCTCCACCAACCCCCTTTCACAACGTCAGAATTTTGGGTTTTTCAGGAAACATTCCTGAAAGCAGATGATCGTCTTTCATTTCCTAATAAAATCTTTTTTCGCATCCACCGTAACAACAGAACAGGAGGTGGTCTACTAATTGGTATTCCACCAAACATGTCCGGTCATGTCATTTTTGAGAATTCTAATGATCCAGACCTTGAGATGCTTGCAGTAGAAATTCAATCACACAACGTTACATTTACTATTGTTAATATTTATGCACCGCATGGATTTGATATCCATCAGGTTCAAAATTTTTCAGTACTCTAAAAAAGCGAACTTTTATTTTTGGTGATTTCAACCTACACCACCCCTTTTGGGGCGGAAAAACATCTACGCCCAAAAGCGAAGAATTTTTGGATTGGTTGAATCAGTCGCATTTTCTATCCTGAATACCTCGACGCCCACTCACATCACCCATAATTTCACTTCTTCCGTTATAGATTTCACTCTTTGTTCTGCAGCTCTCTTAAACGAAGTGTATTGCTATGTTTCTGACTGCACCTTTGAAAGTGATCATCTCCCAATAGTTGTTTCATGGTCCAAACTAACAAATGCAACAAAATATCTTAAAACTATTTATTGGAATCCAATTCTCAGAGATTCGAACAATTTTCTTCAATCTATTGCTGACCCTACAGTTGAAATAGTCACTGAAAAAATTTCGCACACTATAAATATTAATACCAAAAACAAAATTTTGACTAATAAAGAATACCCTCCATGGTGGAATATTGCATGTAATAACTTCTGTCAACTGAAAAAAATAATGTGGAAAAAAGGCCAGGAATAGTGTTTCGGTCCCTGATTGGATTCGCTACAAAAAATACCGAAGTAAATTGAAATACCATATTAAAAGGGCAAGGGAAAAATACTGGGAAAATATAACCAATATTCCGAGAAACCCTAAATTATTTTTCCGCATCCTAAATAAACTAACTAGTCACAATAATCCTGATATAAAAAATAACTTAATTTTTCACAATAATAGATATATTAGTAATCCAAAACAGCAAAGCAATCTTTTTCAAGTTATTTTCAGTCCAAAATTTCCGTTCTGAACCTATTCCGTTGGATTACAGTATAGACAATAAGTTATTAAATAAAAATATTGAACTTTGGGAACTGCGAAAAGCTATCCAGAAAATGAGAAATACAACGCCCGGCGCAGATAACATTCCAGCTGCATGGTTCAAAAAACTGGATGAATCGTCCCTTCTAGTTATCTTGCACCTTTTCAACCAACAATTGCGTTTTTCTCCAATTCCGAAGAGCTGGAAACACGCTATCATTATTCCAATCCCTAAGCCCAACAAGGATAAAACAAAAACATCTTCGTATTGGCCGATTGCTTTGACATCTGTTTTTTGTAAAGTCTTTGAACGCATTATTTCCAATCACATTGTTAATTTTCTGACTTTCACCAAGCGACTTCATACCAATCAGCATGGTTTTATACCTTTTAGAAACAATCATACCTCTATTTATACAATCTATAAATCAATTTTAACTGCACATAATGAAAAAAAAAATTTTATCGGTATCAGTCTCGACATAAAAGTGCTTATGACTCCGTGCCTATAGACGAACTAATTTATAATTGTCTTCAAATTGGAATCTCGGAAACATCGCTAAATGGATTCATGGTTTCCTACAGGACAGAACCTTTCAGGTTCGATGGAGGAACACTGTTTCTGACCCCAAACCTTCTTTTAAAGGCCTTCCACAAGGTAGTGTACTTTCACCAATTCTTTTTGTAGTTTTTTTGAATGACATTTTGAGACTTTGGACGTACATGTTGATTGCTCTATTTTCGCTGACGATATTTTTCTTTTCTGCTCACATCAATCGTTATCCTATATTCAAACCCAGCTTCAAAATACTCTTGAGAATTTGTACAAATGGTGTTCTTACTGGAAACTCACAATTAGTGCCGAAAAAAAGTGCAATAGTTGATTTATCAAAAAAAAAAAAAAAAGATCAATTTCATTGCCACGGATAACATATGCCGGAATTCCCCTCATCTGGAGTGATACTCTTAAATATCTCGGAATTCCTTTTTCTAAAATAAACCAAAATGAAATTATTTTAAGAAATTTACGCATAAAAGCCCTTAAAAAAATTAACGGTCTAAAATTTCTGGCATCAAAGAAAAATGGTCTTAGGACAAAACATCTTATCACAATTGCAAACAATAGTATACTCAGTACATTTTATTACAGTGCATTAATAATTAAAAATTTCCCGGTCACCAAATTAAACGCCTGTAACATAATTCAAACAAAGGTTCTGAGAATTGTTCTGGGATTACCAATTTGGACTCCAAATATAATTTTGTTAAAAATGTCTGGACAAGAAATTCTTTCAGATAAAATTAAACGTTTGGCATTGCAGTTTTAATCAAACAATATGCTAACCACTCTTTCTCCCCTTTGATGGTAAACAATGAATTGCAGTTACTTGACAAAGATGAAAACACTCTTAAAAACTCTCTTCAAAATTATAATTGTTCACCAGAACACCTTTTAACCTTGCCAATTGTGCCACGGCATGATCCTCCTTTATGTGAAATTTTCCTTCAGAAGTTCCGTTTCCAAAATAAAGAAAACCCAGTTTCACTTATAGTCAATGATTTTTCAGATTGTATAAACAGATTTTTCTCTGATCACTATATCATAGCCACGGATGCCTCAAAAAGTCACGTCTCAACTTTAATCGCCGGCATTTCTTGCAATCAAAGTTTTTCATATCGCATTAACCCAATAAACTCTGTTTTCACAGCAGAGGTTTTGGCAATTTGTGTCGCCATAGATGAACTAGCTATTGTTGACAAGGACATTTTAATACTTTCTGAGAGTTTTTCGGCTCTTAATTCTCTTAAAAATCTTAACATTCATTCTACCTATGCTATTCAAAGACTTGCTTCGAAACTTTTTGTTCGACAAACCTTTAATCAAAATATCACATTTTTATGGGTTCCTGGTCATTCGGAAATTTTATGGAATGAAAAAGCGGATTCTCTCGCAAAGAATACCACGGAACTCTCGCAATTTATTGAATGGATATCCCCGGAAGATGTCATAGCAAACCTGAAAAAACAATCCTACCTAATCTTGGAAACAAATTACTTTAGCAGCAAATATTATGATTTGATAGGAAACTTTCCAGATATTGGAACTATCACAAAATGGACACAGAATAGAAGACAGGATATACTCATTGCTCGTATCATCAGCAGAATGATCGTTACTCCCGCCCTGTTAAATAGATTCAATTTAGATTCCAATCCTTTCTGTAACATATGTAATGAAACCAATGACCTTTTACACATTCTTTTAAGATGCAGAAAATATTCCACCTCCAGATTACATCTATGGCAAAACTTGAATATCGACGAAAATAATATCACATTCAAAGCTTTTTTTATCTAAAATTCTTGATTGCAAAAAAAATCTGACTGTATTTCTCCAATCTCTTAAACGTTTTGATATTTATTAGCTGCAATTCTCTCGGCACTCAGGGGATACTATAAATCCCTGTTTTTGTTCGCGCCACTTTACTTACTGAGCGGAAAATAGACCTCACATCCTTTTTAGTGACGTAAAAATAGGAAAACGAACTGTTCCCATATAGTGATTAGGGGATTATAGTCCTTGCTGCTTCGCATCCCCATATACTCCTTCGATTCAAGACAAGATTAGACGATTGCTAAAAGACAACAAAACGAGTTTCATGAGAGACTTTACTAATCCGCTAGTTAATAAGATAGTGAAAAATATCATCTTTATTTATGTTTTTATTTTTATGTAATATCGTAAATGGCTATATTAATCTTTTAATTAATCGCACAAAAAAATTTATAAACAAAACTTTTTCCCTTAAAAACGGTATATCCTGGTGCAATTAGGATATCAAATTTAAGACCACAGACTTTTTTTACAGAAATATTTTTTTTCGCCGACTACAACTAATCTGATTACACTAAGTACATAGTTAGCCTTAAAAGTGACAGAAGTTAAATGTAATTATTTAAGCATATGATCAATGTTTACTATAGAATTGTTAGCTATAAATACTCTTCTCTGTGTGTAAATATTTAAAAATATTTCGGAAGTTAAAGCATTCTCGGTCGTTCATCTTGATGCGTGATAGAAGTTCAACGATATTAAGAAACACTTTTTATCATTTCCTCAATAAAAATGTGTAACAATTAATAAACAGACTATTAGTACTAAATGATTCAGAGTAATTAAGTGACTATTTTAACACAATATTAATTTTAAATTTTATCAATCAAAGTACTTATTGCTTAATACTTAATTTGAAAATAGATTTGAAAGCATGCGAAAAGAGAAGCAAATTAATCTGAAGTGGTTAAGAAAATGAAACTACTCTTAAAAAAGCAAGAATGTATTTAAATTTTTATTATTACATTTGTTTTGTTTTGACATATTCAAGTTTGCACTACGCCACGGCATACTGCATTTCTATTGGTTTCAATATCTGGGTCTACTGCGGATTGAGGCATCTATTATCGAAACAAGTTCTATTGGATTGAGCTTTTTTGAGACGCAGTCTCTACGCAGACTCAGTGAAAACGAAAGTCAAGCGAATATCAAAGCGAACCGCCAAACTGGGTTGTGTAGAAAGCATTACTTCCTCGCGCTCCTTTCGAGTTGACAAAGGTTCTGTGTCAGTGGTGGAAGCGCAAAGTTTTCAAACTTATTATCAATTTCGAGCAAATACGCCTAATAATATGGATCCAATTGCATCCCCACAAAGTATTGCACTACTTAAAGAATCGATTTTGCATTTAGACAAACCAATTCAAGAAGAATCTACTTATGTATTTGTTATCCTTGGTGCGTCGGTATGTATAAAATAAGTTTCATTCTGTGTCTGTAATTCTTTCCTAAGTAGTAATTAAAAATAGATCTCAAAATTTTTAATTCCATATGAATAAATTTATGTATCCTTTTCAAGATTCATATTGTTTCTCAAGAAAAAATAGGATGCTTGGGTATTATATTTTTTTTTTTTCAGTCTGTTCTGTTGATATATTTAGACAAGCACTTTAGTTAACGTTAATGGTTTATGTCTATACCTTCTAACAGTAAAATATGAGTAATGTCTCATCTTTTTAATCTGTCAATCTAGTTATAAATCTGTTTTTAGTATTATTTTTATTTATTTAAATGAATAATAGCTGTCATAAGACTAAAAAACAAAAATCAAAAACAAATTTATCAAAAACAAAATGGCTAGTTTTTATATTTTTTATGTAACATTTCTCAATGCTTATTTAATTGCCATTCAAAATTACAGAAAACTTATACCTAGTTACTTGCATCTCTTCAAAAATTGTAATTAAATAATGATACCTATTACTTGTGTAAAATTGTAAATAAATAAAGCTTTGTTATACATAGATTGATCGAATTTTTCTCAGAAATTTTTTTTTAAATAGAATTTTGTAAAAGTAAAATTGAAATAAAAATTTAGAATTTTAATCAGCTTGTAGTTTGATTGTTTATTCTAAACTTTTCAACATGGTTTTTTATAAGAAACAAAACATATTTGAATATAAAATTAAGAAAGATTGACACTGTTTGAATTTCATAATGCACACATTTTTGTTTCTCAAAGATTATATATGTTTTTAGATTATAATTAATTTTTCAATTATAATTTTTTTTTTTTTGGGGTTAGTTTCTCATGATTTTGTCTTTAATGTGCATGAACTAAATCATCAGAAAGAAATGTTAAAATATTAGTTATTAAAATAAATAGAACCTTTTTATGTTTTGAATGATATATTTAATGCAGAATTCAAGCTTTAATTAACTATATAAATTTCTGTACAGGCAACACATTTTAGTCATCTTTTTTCATTCTACTTCAATATTTAGATTATTTTTTTATCAACTATTACAAGGTAACTTTTATTGCTTTTTTAAAAAAAAACTATTCGTCATATACAGTCTAAATCTTAAATTAATCTTGTCAACATTTCTATTTTATATCTTTGGTTTAGATTTTGAGAACTAATTTGATTTTTCAATGCTGTTTGCTATTACTATATGAAATTGAAATTTGTAAATTTATTTAAGATAGCATTTTGACAGCTAAAAGCATACCAAAGACTAAAAACTGAAAACAAAAATAAAAAAAAATCAGTTATGTTCTCAGTGAGACAAATGTATATAGTTTTATCTAAATCTATAATATACTGTAACTAAAATTGTTTCTAAATATATCTTATCGCTCTTGAAATTTATAAATACAGTTCTTAAATAACTGTCTCAATCATAGTGCATTTTTATTTTTAATTAGATCATGTATTTATTTTAAAGTAAGTTAGTAACATTGCAATGTTTAACAATAATGTCTATTTTTTTTTTTTTTTTTCATTTTAAATTGTATGCTATTTTACTGTATTTATCTTGTTAATCATTTGGGTAATGAAAATTTTTTTTATGGAATCTATTATCAGTACAAGACCTATTCATGAAAAATTCATTTTATACTTGTGCTTAATTCTTTAGTTTTACTAAAAACTTAAAAACTATAATTGAAATTTTAAATGTGTTTGTGACAGTTTTTTTAATTTCTGCATTTTGTTCAATAAAGTTGATGTTTTATTATATTTATAGATATTTCTGTTTAATATCCAATTTTATTTCCATATATCTGTCTAAAAAAATCAGATTTCTAAACTAATTTTATGTCAACAAGAGATTTTGTTAACTTTTTTTTAAACTCTTGTGTTAAATGTTACTAGTTTCTTGATTAAAAGACAAGCAGAAATAATTACTCAAACCTGTAGTGAAGCTGGCTGTTTCTTAGTTTTTTATACTTCTTGATATTTGCCAAGTAAAAAAAAAAAAAAAATTATGTAAAGGCATATAAATTCAGTAATTTTAATAACTTTGCATATAATTTTTCTTTTTTTTTTTTTTTTTTCTTTTGACTAATATTGATTATAATATATTTTTATAGAATTACATTATGACCTCATAGTTATACATTTTGGAATTTTCAGATTTTCCTGATCTATTTTATTTAGTATATTTTATAAATGCATAACATCAGAATAAAATTTAGGTTTATTTTTGGAATTGTTAAGTACTTTCCGTTTTATGGATCATGTTGTATTTTTTTCCTCATAATATTAAATAATGCATTCATAAAATTTTATCTTAGAAAATAAAATTCTACTTGATGTTTTTTCAGTTTTAAATTTTGGATTCTCTACTTTTATTAAAGGAATTTCTTTGTTAAAGTATATATAATTAAGCTGAATATTCTTCCCTTATTTAAAGATCCCTTTCTCTTAGTTTGTTAGTCAAATTTGAGAAGTTTATGAATATGCATCATTTATTAATAGAAAATTAATTTAAACTAAAAATTTTGTTTTTCTGAAAGCTGCGAGTAATTCTAATATATTCTATAGAGTACTCATTATAATCAAGCAAATGCTATTCATTTTATATAATGTTTTTAGTTGGGTAATGCATGTTTTTATTTGAAATTAAATTTCAATAGGAATTGCTTATTCCATTTAAGACTACCATTTAGCAATATTTAAATATTGTATTTTCATCAGAAACAGTTTATTAAAATTTAGAATTTTAATCAGCTTGTAGTTTGATTGTTTATTCTAAACTTTTCAACATGGTTTTTATAAGAAACAAAAACATATTTGAATATAAAAATTAAGAATGATTGACGCTGTTTGAATTTCATAATGCACACATACACAGTACTAATAATTTAGAAAAATTGAATTTATTAACAGAAAAACTTATGTTTTCTCTTTTTTAAAATCCTCTAAAAATGTTTACGTTTCCCTTTTGTTTTACAACTTTCAAAAGTAAAATGAAGAGCAAACATTAAAGGGCAACATCAAAAATTAATATCATTGGGGTGACACCATGAATTTTCCTTGCCAGGTGACACCATGACCAGTGGCACTTGTATTGAGTATTTGAATGAACAAGGAATAAATAAATGTATATATATATTTCTTTATTAATAAAAATAGTTACCGGTGTGTGTATGCATAATAAAGTTAAAGTATAGGATGAGCACACACAAAGACTTGTCGGGACTATAAAAATTTATTGTGTGAAAACTATTGTATCCAAACAATTATGTTTATTCATATTGTAAGGGTTATTGTTTTTAAGAGACCACGTACTTTAATAGATTTCAACGTGTACTCTCCTTGGCATCTCAGAGAAGGCGAGAACTAGAATATAGCTTTGGCAAAGTGTTCTTTAACATGTTATCTGTAACAGTACACGCAGCATCTTTTATATCTAGCCTTCAATTCTTAATCTTCAGCAACTGGTGTGACAAAGACTGTCTTTGATATAGCCGCAAAAGAGAGGGAAAAAAAAAAATCGAGGAATAGTATCGGGAGAGTGTGTAGTCTATGGTGCTGGTCCATCCCTTCCAATCCACCTGTCTGCTTATTTTCCAGTGAGGAGTGCTCCATCTTGCTGATAAATAATCCACGGTTGAAATTCTAAGTAAATATTGAAGTGAACTGTCCAGTGATACCAAAAATTACGTTACTACATTCAAGGGTTAATTTGTTTTAAATTTTTATAATCAGGGCAAGACTTTGTGCTCATCCTATGTATTTAATGTGAAATCTGTTGTTGCTTATTTTCAGATAGTTCTTTAATATTAGGTTCATATTCCGTATTTCCAAGTTTATTTCTTATTGGATTTTACTAAATTCATTGAGGGAAAACTTTTTTTCGCAGGAAAATGTGGGTCCAAATATCGTTAAAAAACCTATTAGCACATTTTTTTTTCATCGATATTAAATTGTTTGGTAAAGAATCCCATATGTTTAATGTAATATATATTTTACATTTTTGTGTAGAATTGTTATCTGCACTATTTTAAATTTTTTTTTTTCTTCTACTTCGAAATTAAGTCATTCTTCTGCTTTAAATTCAACCAATTCCATTTCTGAATTATGGATACTTAGTCACGTAAATTCGGTTAAGTTCATTGTTTCAAATTCTATTTTGTATGGATATAAAATAGAGAAATGTATTTTCCAAACTTCTAAATTAGTTAAATCTCTCCTGAAAAGGTTGTTTTATTTGCTCTGAAATGGTTAAATAGTTTTCAATTTCATTTTTAAGTGTTAATAAGTGTTTTGAAAATATTTTTTGTAGTAGTGTAGATTTTTAAAAGAAAATCATTAAGATATCAAGTTTTGTCACAAAAATTGTAATATTTTCAAACATCATTAATACAAATTGTAGATTGCATGAAGTTTTTTATTCTGTTCATTGAAATGCTGAGTAATGCCACATAAGAACATTAAATCATTTAACTAACGTATATTTGAAGGTTCGTCATAACTATTAATTTTTATTATTCAGAAAGGGCTTTATTTCTCTTTAATTGACAAGCCGATAAGAACTTGACGCCAACTGTGCCATCGAACATCATTGTATGTCTAAATCCCAGAATTGTGGCAACTCAGTTTCTAATAATTGTGCAAGTTTTCGTTTACTTCTTAGTTCTTTAAGACTTCTTGTTAACAATAAAAGTTGATCTATAAAGTTAATTACTTTTATTACAACTAACATTAAAGTGTAAATTGTTTTTAAAACTTGCTTCGCACGTAGAACTTGTTGGTGCATTATGCAATAGAAATCGATCAGAAAATATTTAACATTCTGGTTAAACTGCTGAATAAAATCGATGTAAATGCTCATGTATACTTCCCAGTGTTTTTCCTGAAGTAAGTGGATGTTTGGGCGGAATTCATGATATTTAATTTTACCAATATCTATTTCAAGATTTTGATTTTAAAGAACATTTTGCAATGATCTTGATTAAATAGTGTTTTGGCGAGTCTGTAGTGAATAATAAACAGCATCATTGATACTATTTCTTTTGCTTCTTGGAATAGATGGCTAATGTCATTTTTTATGTAAAATTCCTGTGAAATTTCTTTATGCAAATTTTGTTTCAATAATTTCTTCTGGTAAGTATCATACCTTGGCTTTTTTTTTTTTCAACAGTTGAATCCATATTTAAGATACATAGGCTGATTGAAGTTTCAATTCCTGAAAAATGGCAATGCCTATTTCTTTTTTAGAGGTGACATTTTGGATTTCAAAGTACTTAAAAAACATGCATTTTTAGTTGGTAATAGTGGGAAATTGTTAATTTTCTTAAGAGACGGCTCATATCCATACTTAACGTGAAAGAGAAATGATTTCGGTAACTTTCTTAGCATGTTACATTATTATTTTGCTTTATATTTAAGGAAGCGTTTACAGCATTTATCGGAAAGAAAATCAGTCAGATTCCTTCTTAATATAATTCAGTTTTTAATTCTAAAGTTTAAAGATTGATTCCCGAGAATATTAAGTGAAGATGGTACGTGTCTTCTCATTCACACAATAATGGATGTAAGGTTGGAAATTCTTGTTCTATCGTAGGATAAAACAATCACTGAAACTTGATTATATCGTGACAAGTCATTTCCTTGGCAATCTCCCTCTAACAATAACGTGTTCTTTGTCTTTTATATTCAATTGTCTTTTTAATACCAGTATTTATCTCAACTTCTATGAAATCCTTATTTAATAAAGATATTGGATTTGTTTTGATGCAAAAATTATCTTTTAATCTGTCACTTGCTGTCATAGTCCTGACATTCTTATCTTTTCTACTTTTTGATAAAATTTTTTATTATTTCATTCCCATAGCTTTTATTATAAACAATTTAATGTTGTAGAGAAATATTTTATTGTAGCACATGGAAATGTCATATTTGAGTTACATAAATTGTAACTTATATTTTTCTCTTTATCTTTGAGCATTAAGATCGTGTATTGTTTTTAGACTTTTTATTGTACAGGTCTTTTTAAAAACACAATTTTTCGAAACAAATATTTGAGTTTAATATAATTTTGATAAGTTTAAAAAAAATTAAAAGTTGATTAAAAATGTTACTCTAGCAACCTCCTTGTGATTCAATTAATTTTGCCTATTCTATGAGTACAGAATTATCTATTCTATGAGTACTTTTTTTAATAATTTTTTTGTATTAATATGCCACCGATTTGTTTTATAAATTCTGCTATAAATTTCATTTATTCTATAGCGTTTTGAAGTGTTTCAGTGTAATCAGTATTTACTTTATTTTCCTCCTTTATTGTCAAGTATTTTTTTCTTCCAATTGTAAATATTTTCGCGATGGTATAAGTTGAAAATTTTAGTATTTTGTAAGGATAATGGCCCATTTTCAAAATAAGTGTGGATAAAATAACTTTATGCAGACAAGCCTTTATAATTTTCCTCTAAAGAATAATTTTATTACATATTTTTTTCTAAATTAATATTTTTGTAACTCCTTAGTTCCAATTAAACGAAATTTATGTTTTTAAATGCTAAGTGATACCCTACCCATAGACACACACACGAATTTGACATCGGACTCGCCTGTGGCGGAACTTTTGGGTATTCCTCTGTCGGATTCGTTTAAAATTAATGCTTCTTTCTGAACATCCGTGTTTAATTAGTAGCAGAAATCGTTTCTATGTATTAAAATGGCGCCTTTTCCTTGATCTTGAATCCTTATTTTCTACGAGGAAAACTTGAAGTGTAACCTGTTGTATAATGGAAGTTCAAGCTAATACTGTACATACCTAGTTTATGACTACATAATTTTCTATTCGTGACTTTTTGCATGAAGAAAAATAGCAGTCAGTGTAGTGGTACAAAGAGGGGGAGTGCGTGGACCTGTTTGTGCTGTCTAATCACCGGCAAGACCTTGATAGCAGGAAACGCCAATCGATTTATCCTTCCTTGATGAACACACGTGAAGTTTTCCCCTTTCCTTCACGTATCTAATGAATGCCTTCTTTGAATTCCTTTCCAACTGTTATCACGGATGTCTGTTCTCTATTTAAAAAAAAAAAAAAAAAAAATTTAAACACTATTCATATATACCAATGCTTCTGACTTATTTGGAAGGTTTCCAATTTTTTGTAATCTTTGTGTTTGACCTGAAAGGTTGAAACATTCTTTCGTTTGAAAGAAATCGAGCAAAAATTTTCTGAAATATATGAATATTTATTAATGTCGAAGTCTATGAATATAATTTTTGCGGCATTTTTAAAAAAATATTTTTTTCTTTATATATTTGTTAATGAGTTATCTATTCTATGATTCAAATTCAGATTTCAAAATAAGCATTAAAATCTTTTATGTTTTTAATTTATATTGTATTAATAATTTATATTTCAGTCTATGTTATAGATATTAGATGTTTTCATTTTTGTGTCTTCTTATATAAAGTTTTTAACCAGTGGAACACAAATTGTGGGGCACGATGCAACCGATGAAACTTATTTACCTTAAACAACTGAAAATTAAAATTGCAACAGCCATCTGTTTTATATATTTGTGGTAACCGTTTCCTATAAATGTGTTGTATGGAAAAAGACCAGTAAAGCTGCTTCCGGCCAGCTTGACTGTGGATGATAAACGCTCATATACACTTACTGCCAAAAGTTAAGCGCAGTGGTAACAAGCAGAAAAATCAACAAGTACTGCTATGATTGACACGAAATACGACAGGAAAGTAGCAAATATGTTTAAGCACAAAAAAAAAAAAAAAAAAAAAATTACGTATAAAGATGAGAACAGTATTCAATTTTTTATAAGGTATAAAAGGAAGTGACATCGGAATCATTAACATAAGGATGTTTAAAGCCAAAACAAACAAAACCGACATTAATAGTGTATGTGAGCATCCATCACCTGCATACAAAGTTTACAGCGTGTGACCATGCTGCTTTCTAAGAGGTGATCAACCATTGCAAAGTCATATTATCACCATTCCTCGTGTAAAGTAGTTAGCAACTTTGAGAGTGGTTGGGAGTAGAAAACGTTTACACACACCACGGTCGAGGGCATCCAGAAATTTTAAATGGGATTAAGGTCGGCGAGTAAGCCTGCCCGTCCATACGCTTCCCACATCATAATGCTCCAACTTCAAAATGCGTAATATTCGGTGATGTTTTGGAGCCGATTACGTGAACCTTCTTCTGTCTAGACCCTTACATGTTTGTAATCTGTTTGCAGGGCAAATTGCACCTCATCCGTGAACATAATTTTTGTCATACTAAGACACGGACAGCACTTTACTCATGCCACTCCGCATTGGGCGGATAGAGGAACAAACTCAGGGTATCCAGGCATAGTCTATTCATGTGTAGCCTTCAAACGCATAGTTGTGGCAGATATTATCTTACCAATGGACTGTGCAAACATGTATTTCATACGCATAGGGACCGCTTTTCGGTTCTGCTTGGCTATAATGGCAATATATTGATCTTCCGTGTGGATTATAAGCCTTGGACGATCGGCCACAGGTCTTCGGACAAATATTTAGCTGGTTGGGTATCATTTCTGTAATCTTGCGATTACAGAATAATGAACGCCGAAGAAAACGGCAATATCTATGATTGATTGTCCTGCTTCAATGTGTCCGATAGAATGACAGCCCTCAAAATCTTCCATTTGTCTTCTGGTAGCCACAGAAACACAACCGTCTTGAAAACAAAATGTACGAAAGTTCTAAACATTTTTATCAGCACTTGCTTGTAACTCCTGTAACCCTTCATAATGCTAGATTCTTATACGACTGCCTTTTTTTTGCATATTTCTCGAACCTTTAAACCGTGATTGGCAGTTACATTATACATTTGTGTACTTCCGTTTAACTCTGCAGCGAATTGCAGCATCTCCACTAAAATTCTGGATATTAAATTTTCCTCCGTGCTTAACTTTTGGCAGTGAGTGTACATTATCGCAATCTTCATCGATTCTTCTGGTTTTTGAAAATAGTGACTGCAACTGAAGCAACTAGAGAATTCAAAAAGACCGCATTTATAACAAATTTTTTGCTATAGATATCATTAAAGCCTGTTTGAACATATTTTTGAAGCTGGAAATGGCTAAGAATTGTTGCAGTAAATTACTTGTTTTTTCTCTCGAGGTCTAGAAAATTTCCGAACGATTGATGCGAGAAAATGTTCTTTAGAATAAAAATATACGCAGGTTTTATTAACATTGTTAAAATAGCAACTGTGCTGTGACCATTGAATTAAAGCAGCGAATGTGGGAAAATGAACGATAGATCGGGATTTAAGTGTAATAACTTTCTTTTGCTTGACTAAGTTGAAATGCAAGGTAAAAAATATTTCTTAAGAACTTATATTGACGTAACATATTTCGAAAAAAAAAATAATAAATCTTAATAGCCGGGACTAAAGCTGGACGTAATTCAAATTTCTAAAATCGGTATATTTTTTACATGTAATATCGTGATATTGCGATATATTGATATCATACAGATTTAAAACTTTGAATATGGTAATTTTATATGATAATGGAGTCTTTGAATGAATAAGTATAATTTTATATGGCGATTTTGAGCCTTTGAATCGTAAACAACAAAACTGGGGTCTTAGCTCTCCAGACCACCAATTGCTTTTAAAAATAGTTTTTAATGACTATTTTCCAGTATGAATTATTCATTTTTGACCTTTCATTTTATTGCCTTCAACACAAAATTTCATTTTTCAAAAATTTTTTTTCCCCCAATTTAATGATGCGTATTTCATTGCAATATATATTTAGTATTAAATAATTTTATATTAATTTAATACTGAATAATTAGTTGCATTCTTTTAATTGTTCCCGGATAATTTCAAAGTGGAGTATCACCTTTTACTTGCACGATTAATAAGCAAAATATCAAACAATGTATTAAATTTGACATGAAAAAGGAAAATGTTGGGAATGGGATATAATTACTAGAGAACTTATTAGAAAGGAAATGGGAAGGCGAATTAAAGTTATCTGTATTAGCCCCCTTCCTGCAACCCGATACTTTAAAAGCTGACGGATTGTAAATATTATGAAGTATGTCTCTTCAATGGAGGGGAAGCTATACATAAGAATACACACTATAAAAACAGTAAGTAATGTTTAGTTGTATATACGAACTTACTAAGCAGACATTATGATTGAGATGGCAGTCTATAAGTACAAATTTCTATTTCTGTAAAATAAACAAATAATTTTTATTCAGAAACACGAGTGTGAGTAAAATGAAATAATTCCCTTTTAATGACTTTTATTTAGGCTTAATATGGTAAAAAAAAAAAACAATCATTTTTAATTATTAATTTTAACTCGCAAAACGATTATAAACTTAAGGAATGTTGTGTAGAAGGACTTTTTGCCTAGATTCTTATTTAAAAATTTTCACCATTTGGACTTAAATCAAAAATTACTTTTAAGTGAAAAGCCCTTGGATTTTATTTTATTTTGTTTAACAGTATGCTTGTACATTATGAATTATATATACATAAAAAAAAGAACAAAAAAATAAGAGTTAAATATAGATTACATAAATACTAAAAAATTTAAGTACATAAAAATATCAAAAATTTGAATAAAACAATTTCAAAATGATATTTGGGAGAAAAAAAAAAACAAGACTTTAAATAAAATTTTATTTTTTTTATTCATTTAAGAATTCTCACATAAAATAAAACTTATCTTGTTAAAAGTTTTTATTTTATGTGAGAATACTTAATAATAACTTGCCAAACAATGTCTTTAATTAGTCTTTTAAAAAGTAGAAAAAAAGGTGAAATTGCATTAAAATTCACGAGGTAATAATTATGTAGAAGCTTTGATGAACAAGTATCGAAATCGTTTGATGCATCCAACGATATATATCGAAGCGGTTTACCAATTTTGAACATTGGCTATTCTGATGGTGGACATCGAAATCACTTTTCTCCCTCGCGCAGCTCGAATTTACTGATCAATTTCGAAACGGTTATATCAGTTTTGAAAATCGATATTTCGATGTTGGTCATCAAAATCGAGCACAACATCAATGTCTTAAATCGAAATTTCATCAACGTATGAATAATGAAATCGGATATGCAATTTTAGGCTGAAATCGATATTTCGATAGTTATCGCCCAGACCCAGCCGACACCCATTTAATTGACGGTTAATAACATTCGAATACTTAATTTTCTCTGCAAAAATAATCATCTAAGATGATGGCCAAAGGCATACTATGGGCGGTGCACTCATCCGATATCTCACGTTTTGACTTTTTCTCTGGGGTTATTTTCTACTATGCCAGTCACGTAACTTCCTATGTAAACATTGTTGCCATGATATTCATAGCTCCTGACACCATACGAGGCATGCTTGGTACGATGGTCACTACATCAATGGTGTGAAGCCACTCTTGTGCAGTTGCTGTAATATTCATAATTTCATGGCACTGCGCTGCCATCCTCCAGCCGTTTATCGCGAGAATTCCGAGCATGTCTTCTAGAGTGATTTGTGCTTGTCTAGTTGTGTTTTATCGCCCTGTAATGTTTTGTTCCATGAATTTTGAAACACCCTATTTACTTAAAAACAGTAATGTAAAGGCATCAAACAAGCAAATAATTCCGCTGAACGAATGCTATTAGAAGATTTGGGAAGAAATAGACATCACAAATTATTTAAGTCTCTGCCATGGGAAAAATGGAAGCTGTTCAAAAATTGTGTAACTAGCATTAAAATATCATTTTATAGGTTTAAGTTGTTCAAAAATGTTACTGTTTTCCTACTTTCAAAATTTACTTAATTTTGATAATTGAACATGGATGATAAATTATTTTATAACATTGACATAACTTAATTGTTTATCGCATGTATTGAAAAAGAAAAAAATATTTATTAGTTTTGGTAATTGATTTCTCACAAAAACTCTTGGTATATTTTTTTCAATTTTTTGGAATCACAGTACATGTTTATGGCATTGGGTTGGAAGGAGACTGAGGGTATTGTTTGTACACAAGTCTTTGTAGGCAAGTGCTGAAAGATTAATAATATGTTTAAAATCAAAGTTGTTCCGATTTTCCAGGAGGCACATGGAGAAAACAATCATGAAGAAAAGAGAACAGCGTGTTGAAAGTGAAGGTAGTTTCTCCACCGATTGTTCTTTGTAAGAGTTCAGTTTTGGGTGGAAATTTAGGACAGGTCATTATGGAAACTAGTTTCTGTTGGCCTGTTTTCATTACATTTATGTAAACTAAACGCAATTAAATAGATATACCGAAATAAATTCCCAGAAAGTCAAATAGAGATACTAAAAAAAGATTCTGAAAAGACCATCGAAAAACATTTTGTATAAAAATACGTATCTAAAAGTATGAATTAAAATTATTTTCAACACTTCATTATTTGTCTTCTAGTATTCTTTGATAGAAAAAAATACCGCTAACACTCTATTGTATTATTAATTTCAATCGTTATAACTAATGCCAGATTAATTTTTCCACATTTCTCAGAAATCTCGATTGTTGGCTTTTGAATTATTTCTAAGATTTAAAACAAATTTTATTGTTGAAACTTTAATTAAAAATTTCTGTCTTAATTTTTGTTATTCTTTCATTCATAGTGAATTTCATATTTCTTCATTGGCGCAAAAGTCCCATGGTGGGCCAAGGCCGTATGAATTTCATACGCATAAGACAAATCATTTTCAGTGAAATATCTATAATTATACCCAAGAACTTTTAACTTTGTTACGATTTTTTTTTTAAATCTGGGGATTGTTTCATCAATTCATTTAATGAATGCTCCTTCTTCACACATGAAAAGTAAAATTTTGTGAACAATTTATCGTTGGAAAAAATTTTTTTCCTTGAATTTTATTCATATTATATTAAATTTCGACTAATTTCTTTTATTTATTTGGATTTATTATATCTTTCATTTTAAAGTTTTATTATGAATTTTGATAACATGTTTTTGTTGCTTAGCGTTTTATATTTAAAATTTCATAGTTTCATACTCAAACTATTCGTGCGTGGCGACCCATGTCTCGGTAAAAAGCCATTGAGATTGCATTATGTGATTAGTCTTGTGCAACACCATTTGTGTGTGTGTGTGTGTTCTACTTGTTTTCCGGATGTGTTAACACAATGAGACTCAAATTTTTTTTTTACTTTGTGTTCCCTTAATTGGAGAAAATGAATTCTTCCTCGACCTTCATCGTTATCTTTCATTAATTCATCATTAACTTTTTATCATGGTAACTTTCATTGTTGTCTCAGTTTGTCTTATTTAAGAAGTTATATAAGTTGTTTTTTTTTAAACGCAAAATTAAAATATTCAATATTCACTATTATTTATAGTTGCAGTTAATTAATTTTATATAAGTTGCTATAAAAATGACGTTAGCAATAACTACAAATATGTATATATTTTTCTGCAAAAATGGTTAAAACTTGAAACAATCAATAACTATATCAGTCAATCGATCATCGATGAAAATGGATAACTTGTTTTTAAGAGTTCTTCTTTCATCTGATGTATAATCAAAAAGTTCTCTAGGTTATCAAGAAAATATTTTTCATTTGGGATTTTAATAATAAATAGGCTGAATATGCAATCGGAATTTTTTAAAGATTTAAAATCATTCTTTTCCAATGTGACTAATTATTAGTAATTTTGAAATTCATAATTAAAGGTTGTGTTCATCACGTTCAGTAAAATTAAAGTTTTTATTTTTTTATGGGGATTTAATTTTTAACTATTTTAAATGCAATGTGGGCCCCGCAATTGAAGAACCATTATGTGAGTTTGAGTGTTGAATACTAGCCAAATTAAAAGTTCCAGCTTCTGTTCACTTATCTTTTATATTTCTGAATTTATATATATATATATATATATATATATATATATAAAATCTCATTAATATATATTTATATGCACGCATTTATGTATACGTATATAATACATTGAATATTCTCTTTTATGAAATTAAACGTAACTGCTTGATAATTAAATTCCTTATTTGTTTGTAATTATTATCTTCTAAGGATTCCTAAAACTTTTCGATCCAAAGATTGGAATATTCCTTAATTCATCATAAATCAAAAAGTTTTGTTCATTTTAGAGGATTTTTCAGAATTTCTTTTTTTTTTTTAGCATTAAAAACTGCATTCAAGTTAATTAGTTTGTCTTATAAAAAAAATAACTTAAATGTAATTATTTTTTTTTGTAAAGTTTTATTTACATCTTATTTTCTGCTAGACAACTATTGAACGACATATTCTAAAATTTGAATTTATATTTTCTTTTTCATTTTTCTACTGTTGAGGATTTCCTCCTAAACTATATTTTTCTACATTTGTGCAAACAACTTGTAGAAAAAAAGTAATTGAAAAATTTCTAATATAATACCATAATATCTTTTAATGATTATACATTATATTATTCCTCCATTAAATTTTATTACTGTCTCATTTACAACAATGTTAATTACAATTTTTAGAAGATAAGATGTTTTTCAATGATGTCTTTCATTTTCAAGTTGAAACTTGTGTTATTTAAGAGTGCACAATAATATGAATGCTTCGTATGATCTTGCTTGAATATTGTAAAAGTTTGTCTGCGACAGATTTATTTGCAGGTAATTTTTTAGGATTAAAATTTTAATTGTTATAATTTTCAGATGCGTAGGCGTGTCCAAATTGGGAATTTTCTTCCCATGTAAAAAAAACGCACAAAAATTATAAAGATCACGAGGCTTTTTCTTAATAAAAAATTATTATTTAATAATTCGTCATTATCAAAGCAGAAAAAGCGGTTTATAAGTGTAGTAGTTATTTTCACTGTATTAAGTAATTATTTTGCTTAAATTAATTCGTCCTTGGAGGTTTTTACGATGTAGCATTTCATTATTAACAAACAGAAATCTCTTTCAAAGAAGAGGAAGTTAGTTTAGATGCAGGAATGTCCAACCTTTTGGCTTCTTTGTTCCACATTTGGATAAAATGTCCTAAGGCACTCATAAAATAAATTAATTCTAGTTACTTTGTGCTCAACAAATAACACATCATTTGATGATGAATAATGCATTATTCATCATAAGCAATGTATGTCTGTTATATTCATCTTTACAAAATAAATAAATATTTTAGCATGATAATTTTTGAACTTCTTTATTGTTCAGAAATCTTTTAAAATCACTGAGAAGTTTTATTAGATTAAATTTATATTTTTGGAAATGGAAACAGGAAATCTTAGATAGGCATTTAAATAAAATAAAAACTTATAAACAAAAAATTAAGTTTTAGTATAAATTCAAATAAATAAATTGCCTGAAAAAAAAAAATCACGATGTTTTAAGATGAATTGAGATTAACGATTTCATGTTGGCTCGCAAATGGATAGCCGTGATGTAATTGATGGATTAAAAAAATCCAACAACTGCAATTTATTCAGTTCGTATTACAAATAACGTGCTTGTTTATATGAATGTCATATTATATTTTAATAAGGTTAAATGTGAACAAAATATTCTGTAAATTAAATGAAAATTGTGTTATGAAGCATTCTCTGGAAATTTTTTTCAAAACCCTTAATCCAACTGGACTTAATTACTCTGTTACGTGATATGTTTGAGTTTTTTTTTTTTTTTTTTTAAACCTTCTTGGTATCATTTCTCTGTTTGGGTGATTTTCTTTCTTATTAAAGGGATGATCAACGAACCGATACTAATTAGTTTCTTAATGAGAACACGTCATTTTGTAAGGAACGACTCTCTCAATTTTAATGAAAGATCTTTAGATTTGAAGCTTTTCGAACTAGTTATATATGAATAAGCTACTTTTATAATACAGTGAAATAAAAAAAAAAAAGAAAACTCGCGCATAATTTAGAATATAAACATAATAACAATGGATTGTTTCTATGCTTGTGGAATTACAAAGTTGATGATTTAATAAAGCTACCTCTTATACATGAAAATCAATGTTAAGGAACAAAATTGCTAACTGTTGCATTAATATCGACGTGAAAGTGTTGCTATGATACAAGAAAAACATAGTACAAAATTAAAAAGATTTGAAATGTTAGCAAAATGCCAGACTTATTTATTGGAAAACTTCATAAACTTCGAAATATCGTACGAATAACTTATAGATTTTGCTATATTGTGATATGTACTCTTTTTCTCCTCTAGAGTATTGATTTGGCATGACTTTTGTCTTCTTCCTTTTTGTTGCGATAAAAGTCATTTAAGTGGCGGTGCAACATGGGTACCAATTACGAAACGTACTTATTATTAAACATGAAATTGCATAAAATTTAAAGATCAAAATAAATTTAAAACTAAACTTTGTTTTCGTTAAGCGAATAAAGGAATTTAAGAATGGAAACTAAATTTACACGAGTTAATTAAAAAAATAATTATACAATTAAAGGCCCGTATCCCGATGCATGTATACAAAAAGGTAAAAGTCATGGGAAAAAAGAATTTGGTTAATGTTATATAAATTAATAATATAATAAAGAATTTGATTTAGGATAATGATTTAAAATTTAAATACATGAATAAAAATAATTAAATAATCAAAAGTTAAAGGTAGCCAGTATTTGAATATCGTGTAAGCATAATTTAGCCCGAGAAGTAAATTAATCTTAGAAGAGAGAAAAAACAACATTTAATGGAAACCATCCAAAATTAAAGCTAAACAAGCAGCTCAGGATTGATCATTGATGGAGGCCTCGCATTTTCTGAAGTAGGGGAAGGACTCGGAAAGTTGTATCAAATATCATCCGAGGTATCTTTAAATAAAAAAAATTTTTTTTTTTTTTTTTCTTATCCTTGACCTTAGATGTCAAACTTGCTGAGTACCAGAAATCCAATCTCTTTGAGGCAATGACAACCCTATTTCTATAATGAACCTGACTTCAAGTGGATACGTCATCGTCATCTCTATTTTTGATGTGTAATTGTTTATTTTTATTTCTTTCTCTTTGTGCAATCCTTTTTATCTTCTGAGGAGATGAAATGTCGTTAAGTAAATATACAGACTATATAGAGCTCCATCATTTTCGTCCGTTATCTCACTCCCTGAATAGAATTTAACGTGCAATATTTTTCAAAAAATAAAAAATCGTATTTTTATTTTTTCCCCACTTAGGTTGCATATACGCCTGTTTCTTTTTTTAATACGCTTTTATTAGTTTTACCTGTATATTTGTTTGTAACTGACTCTTTGGGCTCGATTTTGCCCTACTTTAAGCGATCAGATTTAATTTAAACGTTGTAGACTTATCAAGGACCGACGACAAAATATTTTGCTAAGTTTATTATTTCATCATGATTAGGATCGCCAGGATTAGTGATTTTATTATAACTTATGAAGAGCAATTTAACCCATGTAGGATGAAAGTATTCAGCAGACATTCAAACCTACGTGAGACAGTGGCACAACAGATAACGCGCCTGATTGCGGATCAGGAGATTCCCTGTTCGAATCCTGGCTGGCTCGACACATTCGCATTTAGCCTTTGTTTTACTCACAATTAAATTATTGTAAGAACTATAGTTCCAGTCCTCCGTACCGGGACCTCATTTAAATATTATAGTGTAAAAACACTAAAAAAACACGCTTTTAGAGTTAATCAAACTAAAAGTAAAAAATAATTGTTAACATAAGAATAAAATTACTGACGTGAAAATTAATGTCACTGTTCTAAAAGCGTGGGGTGCTTTGTATGACATTTTTAAACTAACTCTGCATTTCGGAATGAAACTAGTAAAAATTATAACGATTGATATCGAGCACCCCACGCTTTTAGAACAGTGACATTAATTTTCACGTCAGTAATTTTATTCTTATGTTAACAATTATTTTTACTTTTTTTGTTTGATTAACTCTAAAAGCGTGTTTTTTAGTTTTTTTTAAACTATAATTTTAAATATGTGAGTTAAGTTATCGCCGTTGAAGTTATTAGATGTTTTTATTTTCACGTTTAATTTTTGTCGATCTTGCTAATAAATCTGAAAGTTACAAAATTTTAAATTTTATCTCTAAAGAAATGAAATTAATGTTCTTCAGCAATGTCAGTTTTATTTATGCCCGCTGGAAAAGCGATTATATTCATCATCTTTAAAGATAATTTGAAGAAAAAGAGATTGCCCGACTCGTGGCTCAGAGCCAACATACGCCGCTAGTGAGAATTAGGGCTGAGATTTAATCCGCTGGTGTCTTTGTTGTAGATACTGTTTCAAAAACGAGGATTCTCGATAGCGTTTGTGATGTTCAGCATTTTACCTCGTTAGTCGGACTACTTGGTGGGTGTTTTTCGGATTTCCTTTCATGCGATATGCAACTGCGAAGTTTCCCTAAATATCCTCCCGGAAGGTACTGCCCTTCTTTTTCAGCGTCACGGAGCCAAGTCAGACTTCTACCTACGCGTGCTCACAACAGAACAGCACAACAGAAGCTACCCTTTTCCCTCCATCCATGGGTAGATTACTCATGGGATGTCCGTCCCGCACTGCAGGACACTGAGGGATTAGACACAACACAACAGAAAAAGAGTGTATAGCAGACAAAATATTTGTATGTGAATTTAAAATGTTATACAGCAAATTTTTTTTTTTTCGCTTTTAGTTGATATATCGCTCCAAAAATGACTAGTGCTCGTTTTTTTATATAATTATATAAAATTGCGTTTTTAGGGATGCTTTCTTTTATATATTGAGAATATTTAAGTATTTTCATGAAATATTTTTTCGGAATGAATTTCTTTGAAATTTTTCTTCTTTAATAAATGTTGCGGATAAACTTTTATATGTAGTAAAACTGATAGTGAGTATTTGATACTGTACTGTACACTAAAATATTTGTATTAAAAATCGCAAAGTCTCTAAGTCTATACCTTATATATATTTATTTGTTATATTGATCCATGATTTCCATCAATTTGATCCAAATTTCGCAAGAATTTGTGTTTTTGGTTCAAGGAAAATTTTCAGATTAATACCATTTCTATACATCAAACGATTTTCAATATTATATTAATTATCAATCCTGTAGCAAACATTACGAGCACGTGATTAGTTCGTTTGTTAAATTGGCCATTCATTTCGAATTTCTAACTGAATATTTTACTAACCTTGTTATTAACCTTAATTAACGTTATTTTTTTTTAACATTAGTCAGTAAAACTGTCTGTTCCAATTGAAAATTTTAAGAATAATTAGTTTTTTTTGTGTGTTCAACTTAAAAACAAGTAATATAAAAAAAAAATTTTAATTATATTGAATTCCTACTTTTTTTCACTATATTGCAGAAAGTCCTTTATAAATAAAGTGGAAATCTTCTTGCATCTGGCCCCATCTATTGGTTGATACATGCAACTTAAATCTAAAAAAATATAATTAATTAATTAAATTTAATTAATGAATTAATGTTTGAAAAAACTGTATTAACATCAAGTGTCACCCACTACAAGTTTAAAAAAATATATTTGAACTTGAGTGGATGAATAAAAAGTATTTTATTAACGATTGAACATTTGAACAAGATATATATAGGGAGAGTGTGAACTAATAGTAGGAATTTAAAAAAGCTACCAATTTTAAAATAAAAATTATGTATTATTAATTATAATAAATAGAAATATATTTTGTACATAAAATTATGTATTGTCTTTTGAATTATATTGAATCGAAATAATTTTCATGTTCATTCAACATTTTTTGCCTTTTGTTGAATTTAAATGTTACTCTTTCGTGCTCAAAATTGAATGCATCTAATTTTTCTAATATTTATTTTTTTACTTTTAAACGGTTTTAGCAATTTACTTTTAGAATCTGAAGAATTAAGTTTTAAAAGATGGCTTTTCCTGATTTAAATGGATTATTTTGTAAAAATTTAATCTTTTTTGCTATATGAAATGTTATTAAAAGAAATTAGAATTGAAATCTGAAAGAGTTTCTTTAAGAACAATTTTAATCTTTAGAAATAATTATTAGAAATATAATAGGGTTAATACGGAACAAATGAAATTTAGTAAATTATTTATTACATTAACAAAATGTATCTTAAAGGTGGTTCTATTTGTAAACCTTCGTTATTTTTATGTAATATTTATGTTTACAATTAATAGCATGTATTTTCTATTTCAGGGTGATTTAGCGAAGAAGAAAATTTACCCCACATTATGGTAAGTTAAAGTTTTATTTCAGCGAAGCTGAATTTTAAAATAATTGTGAAAATGCGTTTGTCTGCGTGTAATCTGTGAAAATGCGTATAAATATGAGATTGTTTCTTTGAATTTACGGAAAATTATTCTTTTCCCCTTATCCCACTTGGTAGACAGCAACATCTCCAACAAGTCTAAGAACCCGTATGGTCCCATGGAAAGAGGGAAAGGAGGGGGAGCTTCTGTTGGGATAGAGGACCCATAGGTAGAAGTCTGACTTTGCTCTGTGACGCTGAAGGACAGTGCCTTTCGGAAGGACTTTAAGAGGGAACTATTCCGCATTTGTGTATAGTATGGGAGAAAACCCCACCAGGTAGTCTGACTAACGAGGCAAAATGTTGAAAATTACAAACGCCATCATGTGGATTCCTCCAAAAACGAGAAGACTCGATGGCGTTTGTGATTCGTTTTTGGAGGAATCCACATTAAGCTGTTGGTCCCGGTCTAATTAGTCTAAAATGTGCACAACTGTACCGTAAAGCGACAAACCTCGTTTTTGAAACAGTGTCTATAACAAAACCGCCAGCGGATTGAACCTGCGCCCTAATGCTCACCAGTGGCCTCATTGCCACGAGTCGGACAAAAATATTCTTCACAGAATTACGAAATAAGATGACCCAAAAATCTCGTATCCAGGCACACTCTCTAATTTATTCAATTTGCACCAAATAATAAGTTACAAATGCTTGATATTAGGGACACTCCCATGAAATATTAAATGAATATTCAAGTCTTCAAAAAATATCAGTTTATATGAATTTATTATAATTCTATTGATTTGCAATTGATTCAATTGACAGCAAAACCCATGGCTGTGTCTAAGCAATTCAAATACCATGAAGGGTTGCAGGTGACAAGATAAGTGCAGAATCTCAAACTTGCTCGGGTCTCACTCAGATCGAGGAACAAAATTTGCTGGCAAACCCATAGGCCAAACTGTTATCTTCCCGAAGGAATTCTCCACCAGATGAGCTTGCATTGTGTAGGATGAAAAATGCATCAATTGTTACCTATGTAAAGAAGAACAATCTGATCAAGAATGTCGTCTGTATGTAACTGAGTAATAACGGCGCCTCTTGGATGATATACAGGACAGTGTGGCTTTCTAAAAAGATACTTGTCCACACACATACATTGGACTCGGTAAATGTTTTCATGGTGGTGGTGGGAAAAATAGCTGGTAGCTGATTTCCAGCTCCCACCATACTTGTAATCTTGAGCTGTTATTCTGCAAACAAAATTTGAATTCATCAGTATAGGGCAGGGGTCGGCAACCTGCGGCTCGCGAGCCACATGCGGCTCTTTGGATGTGAAGCTGCGGCTCTTTAGTTCCATACGCAAATATTATTTATTTTATCAAAAAAAAAAAAAAAACATTTAAAAATCGTTCTGAATCGATTAACGAGGATTAGGCACCGATTCTATCTTTCAGTCACTTGTACTCGCTTTTCACCACACCCCTCCCCGTGACACGCGTCGTCACTGTCGTCAGTCCATCGGAAGCTTTTGAATGACGCCGCCGTCGGATGTTTCTATATAGGTTTTAATTCGCTTTCGACGCAAGACAATTTGGCGTCTTCATCAGTGCTTTGGCTGTGACGTATAGTTTGTTGTTTCAAGTAAAAGAGTTAGAAGCGAATTATCTTCAAAGTTATGTGTGCACATGTATATATATAAAAATAATAAAAAAAAAACGAAGTAAAGGTAGGCAACATAATAAGTATTATATTTTTAAAATACATATTTTTTTTTTCCAAATAAGATACCCAACTACTTTTTTTGAAGTCAATAAGAATTGTCAAAAAAGAAACAGTACTACTGTAAGTGTTTTTATTAAAATAGATATTTAATAAATTACCTATTTTATTATTTATCTATTTTATAGCTTTCATTATTTAAAAATTAGCGTTAAAGTAATAATTATAAGTGTAAGTACCTATAAATTGTTAATTAATAAACCTATTTTCTAACTTTAAAGATCAAAGTAGGGTAGGTATTTGCAGGACTGTTTATATGTTTGGCAATTTTCATTGATTTCAACATAGCTGGGCATAACACCTTTACTCGTAAACTAAGTATCTAATATTTGCCAAAATTTAAAAAAAAAAAAAACTAAAATGTGCAGACTGCGCAGTGATAAACACGTTCTGACAAGTCCATTCGTGCCAGCCGACGATCACCGCACACGGGAGACGACAACAGATACGACGAAACTATGTACTTATAGTCAATCAGTACGTGAGAGAGTGAGACAAACAGTGTTTCGTGTCTAAATTATTTATGAACTGAAGAAGATCATCGAGAATTCAATCGGGATTGGACAGAGTCGTCCGCTTTCATATGCAACTCAGATGGCCTTCCGACTTGTCTCATTTGCCACGAAAAAACTCGCACACAATAATAAATCAAATTTAGAGAGACACTTCACTAAAAAAACATACTCAATTTGCTAGTAAATATCCAGCTGGCGAAGAACGAAAAAGCTGTCGACGAGCTCCAAAACAAAAACAGCAATTAAGTTCCATGTTAAGTAACTTCACAGATGGTGAGTATGTCAGATTGCTTCATACGTGCATCTGAAGAACTGTTTCGGGATTTCAAAAACAAACCAGAAATCTTGAAAAAAATCAAAGATTTACCATTATCCGCTTAAACAGTACAAGATAGAATAGCTAAAATGTCTTCAAATGTAACATATTTGCAGGTGGAAGATATTCGACTTTCTTCTGCCTTATCACTTGCTATAAATGAGTCTTGCGACATGAAAGACACGGCACAAGTTGCCCTTTTCGTCAGGTATATGTCTTCCTAACGTCCTAAAGAAGAACTTCTAGGTTTGCTACCGCTGTCGGGACAAACTAGATGGAAAGATATAGTGAATGCCGTGCAAAAATGCCTTGAAGACAACAAGATCGATTTAAATGAAATCGTTTCAATAGCAACTGATGGAGCAAGAAGTATGACTGGAAAAAATAAAGGGGCAACAACGATTCTTCAGAGCAAAATAAACCACGAAATTCTTACGTTTCACAGCATAATACACCAAGAAGTGCTTTGTGCCCAAACATTTCCGGCCGAAATAGTTGAGGTCATGAATTTGGTAATCAAGATTGTTAACAGCATCTTGTCTAAAGCATTCTACCATCGTCAGTTTAAAGAATTCTTAAACGAAATGGAGACTCAGTATTTCGACCTCTTTCTTCACAATAAAGTGCGATGGCTTTCCAAAGGTAAGGTGTTGAAACGTTTTGCTTTGTGCTTGAATGAAATAAATACATTCCTAAATGAAAAGGCATTAATCACCCTAAATTAGAGAACGACAAATGGTTGCAAAAATTTTACTGTATGGTGGATATCACAGCGAATTTAAATGAGCTGAATTTAAAACTGCAAGGAAAGGGAAACCCAGCCTATGTTTTGGTGGAAGAATTGGTTTGTTTTGAAGAAAAATTAATTCTTTTGCAGAAGATATTCAGAGCAGTAAATTACTTCATTTTCAATTTCTAAAGCAATATCGCGATAAAATCAGTGCAACTATTGTTATAACTGTGCTGAGGTACTTCAGCACAGTTATAAAAAATTAAAGATGAATTTGCTGACAGATTTGAGCAATTCAAAACCAATAAAACCACTCCAGTATTCATAGTAAATCCTCTCAACACAAATAGTAACGAAATCCACATTGAGCCATTTGGAATTGATACTGGATCTCTAGAAATGCAATTGATCGATTTAAAAAGTAAAGCTTTGTGGAGTGGAAAATTTACAGAGTTGAAAAGCAAGTTGGAAGAGTTGGAGGTCCAGAAATGTATGTACGTAACGCAACAAAAGTGGACAGCTTTAAGAGAAATGCCGCGAGTTAAGGCACTTATATTCGACGCATGGAATAGTCTTCCAGGTTGCTACAGTGAGGTGAAGAAGTTGGCATTTGGAGTGCTGACTATCTTTGGATCTACATATTCGTGCGAGCAAGCGTTTTCTTGCATGAACTCATGCAACTAATAAAGGAAAATTTAGAGTCGTGTTTGAAAACCTAAAAACAAGTTATGAGCCTAATTTTCTAAAAAAAAAACTTTCTAAAACCATGCAAAGCCAACGCTCCCATAGAATTTGTTTGCTCAAATGTATGTTATTGTTTTTTTTTTATTTTAAGTAAAGTTACATTGTTTAGTTAAGTTTAAATTTTCTACTTGAATAACCATGCAAAGCCATCACTCCCATTGAATTTGTTTGCTCAATTGTTTATTGAAGTACAAGTTAGTGTTCTAAGTAAATGTTTAATTGTTTTAATTTCTACTTAAATAATAAGTAATTATCTAATAATGCCATATATATATATCTAATTTGTTGTGAAAAACATTACTTATATATGAATAAATAGATATTTTTCTTATGAATAAATGGATTAGTTTTTTTTTTTTTATCAAGAAAGTTTATTTATGCGAGTACTATTTATTGTTGGCCAGAAAATATTTTGTGGCACTTTAAAAACTTTGAAATTGTGTAAATTGTCATTTTTGGCTCTTCCGACTCAAAAGGTTGCCAACCCCTGGTATAGGGTACATATCTCCATTGTCTTGCACTCCAATTAACTTACGTGCGTGTTTTGAAATTGTTCATTTGGATGACATACTAGCATGTGAGGGGCACACACAATGCTTGTTGGATGTGTTGCATACAACTTTTTGTGAAGCATTCTGTGCACAATTGATTTGGATACCAGCCTTCCAGTGGCTGCTACAAGAAAAATCTGAGATGGTTTGGTGCAACTGTTCTGTCCTTCCTTGCAGTCAGCTGCAAATAGAGGTCAACTGCAGTACTTCTAGAAAGCTTGTATATGAAACTAATGTTCCAAGCACTTATCTAATAATAGAGTATTCAATGTAACTCTAGTAATAGAATACATAACGTTTGGGAACAGCAAATTCAAAGTTGAATATTAATTATAAATTAGTTTTAAAATATGCAAACAGTTTGTGATTTATTATTCAAAATTAGAATATTTATAAATTCTCTTCGTTAAACTTGCATATAATGTAATATGTTACAAAAATTACTGGGTTATGTAACATTTTAAGTTAAAAAATTTGGTTTTAATATGGTTGTTTGATTTGGCTCAAAATAATAATGCGCGAAAATAGGAGTAATACATGAAACATTAATTGAAAATTTTAGTCTTTTCTTAAATTTGGGAAAATATCAGCCCATCCAATTTTCAATATTTTATTTAATAACAAAATCAAACATAATGTATAATAATTTTTAATGTATTATAAACACTTAATTATGTATTTTAAAAGTATATGAATGAGCAAAAATTCTATAAATAGTTTTCGTCTTCCTGAATCAATAAATTTTTTTTGATAAGAGAAAGTTTTAAAGAGTTTAACCTAATATTAAAAATAATTTTCTGTTATTTAAATCTATTGTCATGAAAAGTGGTTTGTGTTGGGTGTGGTTTTCTAATTGAATACCACATAAAAATATTTTAATATGTATCGTAGTATATAACAAATAGTACATATGTATCATAATATATGTTATGGTCTAGTGAATCAAAATATGTACTATCACAAACACTAATGCTGTGTTTGGTAATGGATTTTTTTTTTTTTTTTTTTTTTTTTTTTTTTGAAAGCTCTGTTCCTGTTTTATTCTGAAATTTTTCCCATTATTTTAATCTGAATATTTTTTTAGTTTCTTTGACTCCTGGAAAATTGTTTTATTGAGATATTTGAAATGTTAAAAAAAGCAAAACATTTATATTCTGGTTAGTTGATATTTTGAGTATTGTTTATTAAAAACAAATTATTTTGTACTCGATGCATTCAAAATTTTGCATTCTTATAACATTATTTTTAATTTTAGGGCTTTGTATCGTGATGGATTATTACCTCCCAAAACAAAATTTGTTGGATATGCCAGAACTAATTTCAAAGTTGCTGATATCAAAAGTAGAGCAATGGAACATATTCAGGTAAATTTATATTATATTTTTCAGTACCTTCATTCTCCTACCGTTTAGCAATTAAGTATATTGCATACATTTATAAATTAAAAAAAAAAAAAAATTGTGTGACTATGTCTATAATCTGTAGCAGAGTATAATGTACAAGATGCTGTATATATGTAGACCTCATATTAAACTGGAATAAAATGTTTCAAATTTTAAGAGTGTCTTTGCTGCCATAATATGATAGAAAACATTATTTAAGAGCATGAAAACCAGTAAAAAGAATTAAACATATAAGAAACATGGTAAATATTAAAATAAAAATATTTACTCAGCATATTTACATAAAAGTAAAATAAGTGAAACCTTCATGTAAAAATCATTTCAATGACAGCTTAAAATTTTCTATTTATTATTATATTATATCTAATTAAAAAGAACAAAACTTCTCTTATTTGTAATTTTTGTTTATTATAGTGATAAAATATCTTCATCAGTATTAATCAATTATTTATTCAGCCTCACTTGATTATTTTCCCCATTGCATCTTGCTTCATTTTGTGAAATCAGTTATCATCATCATCCCAAGCATCTTTTAAGTTTGTCACTTTATTAAAAAAATATTAAAAAAAGCTGTTTAGCAGTAGGACTGAATTTCCACATATTAACTTTGGAAATAAACATTTTTGAGGCGGAGAGTTTTTGGAAATAGTTTTTACTGAAACTTGTGAGAAGAAAAATATTTATAGATTATACACAGTGGCATGCAACCCGTATTAAAATTCTAAGGCTTTTTTTAATCTAAACTTACAGTCTAATAATTATCGTTGTTTAAATTTTTTTGAAACATTTGTCACTTTTATATGTAAATTGTAGCAAATAATTTCAAGCTCCCAATGATATTTTAATCATTTTTATATCCAGTAAAATTTTTATATAAATTAAAAAAACATTCTTTTTAGCTTAAAAAGGATCAAGAATTAATGCTGGACAAGTTTTTTGAACTAAATTATTATATACAAGGCACTTATGAAAACCCAGATGATTTTGAGAAATTGAATAAAGAACTGGATTCTTTGGAAGAGACAGCATCTGCAAATAGATTGTTTTATCTAGCTTTACCCCCCACAGTATTTTCTGTTGTCACAAAAAATTTAAAATTGAAGTGCATGTCTTCCAAGTGAGTAAGCATTTTATAATTTGTTAAATTTCACATTAATTTTCAAAAATTTTGACTAAATTTGAATATTTTAATATGTTGACTTGGAAATTGTTCTGTTTAGTTTATAAAAGTTTAATATACGCTGTTAACTACGTATAAATTGTGCATTCTACAAATTTACGACATTTTAGCTGTCCAGACACAACGTAGGATTTTCTTGTTTTTAAAAAAAAAAAACACCACTAAGATGATACTGTACAAAACTGGCATAGTATCATCCTAGTGGTCTTTAAATAATAATATTTAAAATTTTCATTGTTTGAGTTGATTTGTTGTAAAGACTAATCAAGAACTTAGAGTTATTGATCACAGTGAAATCTCTAACATCAATTCATCGAAGATTTGCATACATATATAACTACAAATAACAGCAAATTTGATATGTTTAATTTAATGGACATACAATGAGGAAGGGATCAAGAAACACATTGATGGTCTGTGTATCCTTGATGTAGATTAATTAATTAAATGAATGCAATGTTGTCAAACAAGAAGGTTTGCAATTTTTGCAAGATCATTCTAAAAGGCTTTATACAATTTTTAAAAGTTAGCTAATATGCTATTGCTAAAAGGCTATTAAAATTATGTCTAAGAAATCGAATATATACATTTAGAAATGTCTATTAGTAAATTTTTGTATTAATATATTTTTTATTCCAAGCATTTTTTCTTAGAAGAATTAATAGATGTAATCAACTTTTCTAACATAAAAAAAATTTCATGGAAACCAAACAATAAAACATAAGTGAAGGAATAATAGTCTTTCATTATTTAAATTAGAGAAAAAAATTTGTCATCATAACTATGATATTCAAGGAGAAAAAAATTTAACATGTTAAAGTGTTTTTATAAAGATATCTGGAAATGTCTTTGATATGTGTTTACATTTCTCATAAATATATTTACATTGCAGTTGCATTGTGTAGTTTCATTTTTTTTTTCAATTCTTATCAAATTCAATTACAATGTTCAATATGATCTGTTGAATGTTGTAAATTATAAACCGAAGATCTAATTTTACTAAATAAAATCTCAAATTATCCAATATATATATAAATAGATTAAATATTTTATGCATATAAAGAAAATCAATATATGATAAAGAAATGTTATTTCTAGATACCAGATTCTGGATTAGTGGGTAATTCTTTCTGTGATAACTTTAAAAAAATTTACATTGTAACTAAACATAAATATGATACATTTAAAAAAAAATCATGTAAATGAATCTTTTAAACTGTTAACTAACAAAAGCATAATATTTAGATTCATTTTTGCTAATGTGCATTTTTTTTTCTCTTAGAGGGTGGACTCGTATTATTATTGAAAAACCATTTGGCAGAGATAGTCAAAGTTCGTTTGAATTATCCCAGCACCTGTCATCTTTATTTAGTGAAGAAGAAATTTATCGAATTGACCATTATCTTGGAAAAGAAATGGTTCAAAATTTGATGGCACTCAGGTAAAATTTTGTATTCTATGAAACCGATTTAATAACTTAATTTTTTATTAAATAAATAACATTTAATTTTTATTGTTTAAAAAGATATTTTGTAGCAACTAAATACCGTAAAAAGAATTGGCCAATCTACCAATATTAAAAAGAATATGAAGTTCTAATCATGCTAATTTATGTTTTTTTTTAAAAATTACATATATGATATGATTACTGTTGTAAATATAATGTTTTTAGTGTTATATTGTGTAGATTTTAGTGTACTTGCTTCAAGAATTGCAATATTTTATCTTGTAAAGGATATATTAAGGAAAAAGTGTGCTAATTACTGCAGTATGCTGTTAAAATTAAAAATATATCATATTAATGAAATTAAAACAAAGTTAATTTAAAAGTAATCTGTTTGTACTTTATCAGTGCAGCATTATATATGTTCATAAACTATTTTGACAAAGATATTGGCACTTGACATTTTAAAAAAATGGATAATATCTATAAAGATAAATGGCATTTATTATGTTATCTTGAGTTCTATTCCACTGAGAATTCAGAAACAAAGACAGCTGAAACAAAAACGATTTTCCACAGGAGTTCATAGATATTTGTACATTAATGGTTTCATGTGCCATGACAACACTCAGAAGCATTGAAGATTGTTTCGACTAATTTTATGTTGAGTCTTGATAAGCTAATCCAATGCATCTTTCATTATTGCTGCTTTTCATTTAAAATTAAAAATGGCAAATACTTGATACCGATGTTCTGGAAATGTCCCCTTTTTTCATACCAGGAAAGTAGCACATCTGAAAAGTGACATTGTGTGCTTGTTGGACATGTTTTGTAGTAAAGTTTTTCTGACACTCGGAATGAAATGCAACCTTAGGTTCTGTAGTAAATAGTAAATATTTTTCCATTTTAATGGATGTTGTCACTCCTTTATTTTTATCAAAATAGTTTACAAACACCTTGTTTATGATGAGTAGTACTCAGTCAGTGAGTGAGTTTGTAATGTTGGCTTGTATTACTTTTAATCATACACATTTTTTTTTGCTTTTTATTTTTAAATTTGTGCAGAATAGTATGTATGGCATATAAAAATACATGAAAAAAAGCTATTTTGTGAAGATTTATATTGATTAAGCATATCCTGCTATTCTATTTTTTATCTTGGAATTAAGCAAATGTCATTTAATTTGGGTAAAAGATCAGTAAATTTAAAGAATTTTTAACAAGTTTTAAGATGGATTTTATGTTTTATATTATTGGTAGTTATTTTCTTTCCATGCTATCTTTAATATGCATGGATATATTAAATTTGATTTTTATTGACCCTTAATGTGAATTTGTCTCATTTCCTTTAAATTGTCTGAATACAAATTAACTTGGCAGTGAATGTTTTTTGGTGAATATTCACTTTGCTCTTAAGCTGTGTACATATTTGAATGGAAGAAACTCTCCAGACTGGTTTCAGTATGGATGGAGAATAAAAGCATTCAAGATCTTGTGTCAACTCTTGGAGGGAGGAAAAAAAAAATCTACACTCCCAGATTAGAGTCGTTTTTTGGGTCGTGGTCATGAAAGGAACTTATGATATTCCGAAGACTGGGGTTTAGTTTGTATTTGGATGTCACATTAAAATGTTTAGGAGTGTTTGGGAACCACGATTGTTGATGATGCATTCAAGTATGGATGCAGCTTTGGCTGGTATTTCTTACATTTCGGTAAAAATAATTTTAAATATTTCAACAATGTGTATTAATTTCATTTTACTAATATCACAAAATCATGTAATACATTAAATTTATCAGATGTTTTAAAAAATCATTCTACAGATTTTCTGTCAGATGAGTTTTAAAATAGTCATCAGAAATTTATTAAAGAATTTAAATTTGAGTTAATTTTTAGACAGAAATTTTACAATACCACTGATTTGCAAAATTATTTTTCCACATTTAAAAAAAATATGTTGATTTTTTTTTTTTTTTTTGTTTTGTTTTTGTTTTGTTTTTTTTTTCAAATTCACATTAAATATTACTATTTCTATAAACTGTTAGTGTCTTATCATATCTTCTGCTTCATTCTATTTATTCTCTGTTCATATGTTGAATCATGCTTTTATATGTCAGTTATATTAATTAAATATGTTTACATGGAATTTTTATTTTTAACACTTTAAAAGTTTTTTTTTATGAAATGATTTCTCTGAAATATATTAATCTTTTCATTAACTTTTAACTTCTGAAAAACATTTCAGTAGCAATAAAAGTTTTGTAATATATGCTTAATTGTATTTTGCATTAATGCAGATTTAGGTTTAATTTAAAATTATTCAAGCAATAGAATAAGTATAGCATACGAAAGTACTTCTTTTATACATTATAATTGTTTATTACAATTTGTTTATTCTAATCTTTTCAAAATATTTAAGATACACATGTAGCTTATATGACCAATTTTTGTTTTGTTTTTAACAATGTTGTTTTAATAAGATATATTTTTGGTAGATTTTGTTGTAGATTCACTAATTTTCTAAAACATTAAAATCGCCATAATTTCTATAAAAGTATATATGTATAATACATCACTAAATAGTATATTAATATACTATAAATATTTCACTAAAAAGTGCATGTTAGTATTATTTCTAAATAAAAATTTCACATAATTGCTTTAAAATGTGATGTATTATGGTTTATTTTGAAATTTTTAAAAATGTATTTATAAATATATTAAATAAAATATTTTTATAGATTTGGAAATCGTATATTTGGCCCTATTTGGAATCGAGATAATATTGCTAGTATTATGATCTCATTCAAGGAACCATTTGGAACTCAAGGAAGAGGAGGGTATTTTGATAGTTTTGGCATTATTAGGTTTGTATAATTTTTGTATATAGTCAAATATTATCTGCATTTAATATATGCTGAAATTTAAACATATTTTAATGTATTAAAAAATGCTAAACAAACCATTAATTTATCAATGTTTGGAGCTAAATAGTCTGGTGTATATTGCTTTAAGTTTCTTGATAAAAAAAAAACCCTGTTTCAAGTAAAGTCAGTCTGAAAGCTCTTATGTTTATGCCAGGGAAGGAGTTTAATAAGTTTATGTACATGAAAGTTCTTTCATTGTGTTTGGGAAGACAGTTCATACATTCCTCCCTAGATGCTATCTCTGGCGACAATGCAATATAGCAAGCCTCTATTGGTGCTCCTTGGGGCAACACTGAATTTGCTATGTGTTTATCATTCTAATGACAAAGTACTTCTCCTTGAAGTCCTAGCATATGAAAACAACTGTCAATATTTCATGAAGGCTAATTTACTATTTACTTTAAAAAAAAAATGTAAATAAATCTGATATATTCTACATTACTAATCATTTTTTATTAATGATTGTAATTAAATCTAAAGTTTTGTTTCAATTCATTAAGGATCGCTTCTTGTTTATTTTGGCAAAATGTTATGACAATTTCTCATTTTTACTTGACAACTTCTTCAAAAAATTTTAATTTAACAAATTCATTCAAGTTAATGTAATCTCTTATTAATTTTTTTTTTTATCTTTAAAATTGTTTAAATAAAATTTTTAAAACTGAAGATAATTGCCTCCCCCTCCCTCGTTTGTCTAAAAAAAGATTCTAGATTAGCGTTTTACAAATATATATATATATAATATATATATATATATATATATAAATATTATTATTATTACATATATTTTGTTATGTATAAAAAAACAACATATTCTAAAGTCTTCATTATTTGTTTTTCTTGATAGTCAAGAAAAATTAACATCATTGAAAAATTGAAGTGATTAGTAATAAGACTGTCAGTAGCTCTGCATATCCCCACATTTTTATGATAAATACATTCTACTTAAGCATAATATTCTAATAGTCACTTTGGTAATTACTGTTTCCTTCCTTGTTGTTTTGAATTCTAATGCCACTTGTATATATGGGATAAAAATTATAGATTCATTAAATTATATAAAATAATATTGGATATCTAAAATTTTGCTTGGGAAAAATTCTTGTGGAATGTTTTCTAGCTTTTTAGGTTGTTTGTTAGTAATTTTATTTTTTTATCCCAATCTTATCAATTATAAAAAATGTTTAAAACTATTTATATAAAAGTAAATGAAGAAAAATATTGTTGTCATATAAAGTTATTTTTATTTCTATATATAATAGGGATGTCATGCAAAATCATCTTTTGCAAATTCTTTGTCTAGCCGCCATGGAAAAACCTGTAACTACATCTGCTGAAGACATTCGGGATGAAAAGGTATTTTAAAATAAAAGAAAAAAAAACACTAATTTCCTGCCCATAATCTGTGCATTAAATATTTAAAAAAAAAAAAAAAAAAAAAAAAAAAAAACTATATTTTGGGGCGTGGATTTATAGATCTGTGTACAATTTGTGAACTTTTTTTTTTTCTGGAAGTTTCATAAAAAACCAATTTTAAGAATTGCCACCTAAAAATGCTTTTTGCCAACAAAGAGTGACAAAGTTGTGATTAGTTTTTTCTCTTAGTCTTCTAAACATAAAAAGTTGTGATTGTGGAAGGGCAGCTGAAATTTTATGAAATTAGATAAAATGTGACATGCATCATACATTAGTGTGTGCTGATAGATGAAAAGGTCTGGAATAAAGTTATATATAAATTAAAATCCCTTTACAGCAGGTTAAATTTATAATTCACTGTGATATTGATAAAGACTTTCATCTAACAAATATGAAGATTACAAATTGTCTTGAAAATGCAAACTCTTTTTGTTTCATTATAATTCTTAAATGTTTATCTTTCCAGTTTCCACTAACTTAAATTTATACCATTTTTTTATATATATAATTATGGCATCAAAAAGAATACAATTTTAAAGTTAAAAAAAAATTCATTTTCATTTTGAATTGCTTAATAAAGTCAAAACAAAAGGAAACATTATGCTGAAATTTACAATATTGCATTGTTGGGGCTCTTGACTAACATACTAACTTATTGTTTGACTTGAATAATAAATTATGGTGTGTATGCCATGAAAAAATATATAATTATATATTATAACACTTTACTTCAATTGAATATTGAAGAGCAACTTTTAGTATAAAAATAACAATTAAAGGTAAACGGCTTTTTATGTAGATATTCCTCGTCTTAAATGAGTTACCGTTCTTTCGTAAATAGTTCTATGTATTCTCGAGTCTTAATCCACAAAATCTTACTTCATCTTTCACTTAACAATGATTCAATCAAGGCCATGTAAAAATTTTAAATTTTGAAAAAGATATTCACATATAGAGCTAATAAGCATTATACATTTATTCACACATTTTATACACTTATCATTTGTATATATAATCCCATATAAAGCATTTTTTTTTTTTTTTTTTTATCATCCCTGTTTTTTAAGCACTGAATACCTGAGCCATTTGTCATAAATAAGATCCTGTATCATCTTGACTCCCCAGTTCTAAAAAAAGTGTTTTCCTTCCCCAATTTAATTGAATGAAAAAAAAAAAGCTCATCGTCAATTTGATATCTTGGGTTTATCGTGAAATCTAGGTATCTCAAATATTTCTTTACCTTTTTAAGTTTCAAATGCTACTGCAGAAATGTTGAGGAAGGAAGCATTTTCAAAGCTACTGATATGTTTGTTAAAAATGCATGGAATTATATTTTGTTGTGAAGAGTGTTTGCAGAGTTTCCCTCAACCATAGCTGATATAGACATGCCTGGGTTAAGGTCTGAGATGTTATTCACTTCAATGCTACAAGTCAATACAGATATTTTATTTCCTTAATAGCGTAAAATATTCATTTATGTAAATGATTTAATAAAGATGAGGTAATATTAGCAGTTATTTATATTTAAAAGATTAGTGGAAAGATAGAATAAGAACTGCAAAAAAAAAAAAAATAAATAAAAAAAGTTTTATTTTTTATTTTAAGATCAATCAATTTATTATAATAATGCATTTAATGCAAGATCAATGCATTATTTATTATTTTCTACTACATAATTTTTATTATTAGGTCAAAGTTTTGAGATCAATGAAAGTAATTAAATTGGAAGATGTAGCGATAGGCCAATATGTTGGAAATCCAGAACTAGAAGGTGAAGGTAAAGAAGGCTATTTGGATGATCCTACAGTTCCTAATGACTCTGTGACTCCCACTTATGCATTAGCTACTTGCTTTATTAACAATGAGCGATGGGATGGCATTCCTTTCTTTTTACGATGTGGAAAAGGTAAGTAATTAATAAAAAAACCATAAAATATAAATGTATGCAAAATGTTTCTGAAGAATCAAACTATGTATGAATGAAATAAGGAAATTTATATTCATATTCTTTCTAGTGATCTGTAATTCATACATTTGTAAGTTGTTTTTATTTCCTCTGCAAGAATGTCATTTTTCTAACATTTTATCTTAGAAATATAAATTTTAATGGAATGAAATTAATTTTTATCTTCTCTTTGTTTTTATAACTGGACATTCTTTGTTATAACTTAAATTTTCATGTGTACTAAAACATTTTTTTGTTACATTTTTAATTTAAAAAAATATTTATAATTGTTATCTATTGATTAATGCAATCAAGGTATCTTAGTAATATTGTATGTGTAATAAAGTGGGGGTGGGGGATGAATATTTATCAAGTGTCTGTGTACCATTAACCAGTTATTTTTTGTATTTAAGACTATCTTTTTTTCCCCCCAGCTTTAAATGAAAGAAAGGCCGAAATTCGCATTCAATTTAAAGATGTTCCTGGTGACATATTCAATGAACATTGTAAACGGAATGAATTAGTTATTAGAGTGCAACCTGGTGAAGCTGTATATTTGAAATTGATGAGTAAAAGACCTGGTAATATTGCTTCATTTGATTTGGAAGAAACAGAATTGGATTTGAGTTACAATAGCAGATATAAGGTATGTTGTTTAATAAATTCAATTTTGTGTAAGAATCAAAGTAATTTACACCTGAGCAATTTATAATACTGAAAAGTTAAAATTTAATTTTTTAATGCAAAGATCCAACGATAGATTAACATGAACTTATTTGCTTCTAATTTTATATTATGCATATATAATAATGAAATGCCATTAATATGTAAATGATGAGCAATGCAAGAATTGATTAGACTAAAAATTGCACAAATATACAAATATAAAATGAAACGCAAATCACCCAAGAAATCATTAAAAAATCCATCCAAAAATGAAATTATATTATGAAAATAACTTTGTCAAGGGACACATAACCAGGACAGTATAACCCATGTTGTACATGTGTAGTAGATGGCTTGATCCTGGTAAAAAATAATCTAGTGACATATACAATATATATAAATATCTAGTGACATATTCCAGTAAAATGGGGGAATAGATTTACATCTGTATTGAAATAGTAAGAAACTCAATTGTGATATGACATCAAGACAGTGCCGATGGTTCCTTTTTAGATAGAGACATGTAATCCATGATTTTTGAATCGTAAAAGGGCATCCAAGCTCTAAAAAAAACCCTTTTGATCAGTAAATATGAGGACTACAATAAGCTTTTGGAAGAAAAAAATTATTGCCAGGAACTTAATAACATGGCTAGTAAAATGGTATGGCCTTTAAGATACTAATTGAGTGGCAGATTACTACTAAAATTTTCAAACCTTAAGAATTTATTGCTTGCTGCTGAGACATTTTATATATTAAATAATTAGTAGTGTGGAAGATGAGTGGGGGTATGTAAAAAGTTGTGTGATTGAGGATAACAAAATTACGATGGAGAAATGTTTAAAAGGAATATTACAAGTTTTTAAGAAAATCTTAAAACTATAGCAGTACTTCTTAGCAGTAGCCAGTTCAAATAATACACTTGGAAATAACAAATAAAAAATGTTATATATTAGCCTAAAAGAATTGTGTGCATGATCAAATGAATTCTGTTGCACTCCTGAATATATATATCTGTATATATTTTATTATTGTTCAAAAATAGTTATAGAATACCCTAAGCCGTAGGATTACTACCATAATGCTGCAAATGTATTTTAATGCTGATATTAAAATTTAGTGTCTGCTTCTGATGTTTCTTTTTTTTTTGTAGGGAATTATGTATACACAGAAATAAAACTTTTTTCGCTCTACGTGCTGGCAAAACTTTCACTTAGACAATGTTCTTTGATGCTTTAAGGCAAGCGCTGCACAGACATTACTCAGTTTGCATTACCCCAGGGGGCATGTACTCGGAAGCCATAAGCTACGGACGCGGAATAATGCTCCCGCAATGCGGCGCGATCCTATTAGGGAGCGGGACCTACTGGTTTAAAGTCGATTCAACCACTACAAACACCCATGGGCAACGCCGGGATTTGAAACCGATAACCTATGGCACGTGAGCGCTACACACTCGGCCATCGGGGGCCCCCGAGAATAAACTAAGGCTATCTGTTTTTCTAAAATAAAAGGAAAGACCTAGAGATTTTTAATTAAGAGGTTTTGTGCATTAAAAAAAGTATACATTTAAAAGAAATCTGAGCTTCTAACATATCTTTTCAAACTAATTATAGAAAATTCAGCTTCTATTTTTTGTTTACTACATAAATAACTGGCTTTTTTAAAAATGTTTCTTAAATTCAACAAGCTAATTAACAAGTTAGGACTTATATTTGAAATGGATATTGTTACATTTCTTTTTTTTTTTTTTTTCAGCAATGGGAAAAATTAACTTCATTTCCAGATATGTTGATATTTTACTTATTTTTTATTCATAGTTTTCATACGATTAATGGAAATTGTTTCTGTAATTTTCTTTTTGAATCGCAATTCTTTTCTTATAAAACATAATTCTGCTTAGTTATTTTTTTTTTTTCAAATGATGAATTGTTAGCTTTTGCAGAATCAATCAGAAATCATATCAAAAGTTTAGCAATGATTTTCCTCTCTCATGAATTGTGACAAAAATAAATTTCCGTCTCAATAAACATTTCATTTATTTTTACTTTTCACGTTGAATTGTTTTTAATAATTTTGTAATTGAACATCAAATGGAGTTTTAATATTATTAATTTCTATCACTATTTAGTGAGTTTTATTCTTTTTTAAATTTTTAGTAAATTTTGATTAAACATTTAACAGGACGAAGGTGCCAGATGCATATGAGAGATTAATATTAGATGTATTTTGTGGAAGTCAAATGCATTTTGTCCGAAGTGATGAATTATCTGAAGCATGGAGAATTTTCACTCCTTTGTTGCACAAAATTGAAGAAGAAAGAATTAAACCAGTTCACTATAAATATGGAAGGTATGGAAGAATTTTTTAAAATAAAAATTTAAAAATTGTGTTTTCTGTATAAATATAATAGTGTGCCAAATTGTTTTGGGATAGTTATGTTTTTTCATAAATTCAGGAAACAAATGTGCA
>BPLR01019233.1:0-29540 GCA_021605095.1 Caerostris extrusa | reverse complement strand
ATTTACATAATTCTTTTATTTGTATGATATTTATTACCAAAACAAATTCAATTTTAAAATGTGGCATTTTAACATTGTAAAATCCAGATGTAATTATTGCTAGATAAGACTTTAAAGAGAAAATTTGTTTGGATTGATTTATATTTGTATGCAAATATTTTCAGACTTATAAGTACAATTTTTTTAAATGGTTGATTAATTGATTAACCACGTGTTCTATTACAAAAAATCGAATCAATATTAAATGGTTGTTAAATAATTTGGTGTTTGATATTACTTTAATTTATTTAATTTTTATTGTTTAATAAGAAATTAAACTTTACTTCATTTAATTTATTTCATTAAAGTAAATTAAAAAATTTTACAATTTAATTTGCTTTCTTCTCTTGCTCCTTGGTCAATGTTTACAGTTATGGTCAAGTTATAGTGATTCACTTAATGAAAAAGTCAGATAGAAGTATGTAGTTCATGACCTACACAAATCTGTAGGTTCTTTTTAAATTGTCTTAAAGGTTTTTTTTTCAAAAATTAAAAAAATATATATTTTTGATCAAAAATAAATAAATAAAAAATAAAACGTTAAAAATATTTTTGATATTTTTATTAGAATAATTTTCAATATGTCGAAATAGATTATATTTTTGGATAATGATCACTTTATCATTATGAACATAGTAAAATTTATTAATTAAAGTGAACAATCTCGCACATTATTTTTTTATTATATGGATTTAGTCTTGTAAATGTAAATGGTTAAAGGATTTGATATATTTAACTTTCTTTAAAATTTTCAATCTCTTTGATAATAAAAAAGAAAATATTAGATAATGTTTTAATTTACATGACATAGTTGAAGTTATTATGAGAAATGTGAATTAAAAATTTTAATATGTAATTTAATATAATAGATTTTTAAAATTTTCTAATGATTTAAATGAAATTTTGTAAAATGGAATGTTGAGAAAATTGTTATTAACTTTCTTAAAATATTTTTCTGCACCAATTATATTGGGTGAATTTTTTGTTTCATTTCTTAAAGAAAAAAAAAAACCACTCTTAAACTTTTAAATTGTTGAGCCAGGTATCTTTTTGTGTTGTAAAATTTACTGTGTTTGTGATGACAAAGATGTGATCATTGTTCAAAAGTAAAATCTGTTTTGATGTGCTGAATTAAAAACTTTATATGGAAGTATATGAATGTTTCCAATTCTTTTATTATTCTTAAGTACTTTTTTTTTTTTATTTTGTTTTTTATACTTATCAGTTGAGAATTTTTTTAATCAACCAAGGGAAAAAAAAAAAGAGAATTTATTGTGTATGAATCTGCAATAGTGTTAAGAGAAAGTTCTGTAAAAAAAAAAAAAACTTTTTTTGAGTAAGTAGTTATTATTATTATTATTATTATTATTATTATTTTGTTCTTGGAATATATTTCAGATATTTTAAAAAATAATAAAAAAGCATTATAAAGTGTTTTATTATAATTTTACTGACATAAATTAGTTCTCATGATATGAATTCTTACGATAAAAAAGAAATAATATGGCTGCATCATATATATAAATCTAACCTAAGTCTTAAAAGTAGACAATATTAATATTACATTTGAAAGAAATGCTTCTTTTGTCTATAGGCAACATTGTTAGGTATAAATTAGAGATAATAATGATAAATAGATCTAATTAATAATCAAAAGCATAGTTTTGCAATTTGGGTGTAAACTGTTTTACATTTAAGAATAATTGATAAGTTCTATTTTCATGTTGAACAATTATTTAATGTGACTCTTTATTTTGATATTTTTTCTGAATTATTTTGATGAAACAAAACATTATAAAATATTGAACATTCCATTCTGGAAACCATTACATTTTGCGATGGCTTCCAGTCATAGCAAATCTCCTTTATTCAGCTGAGAAATATACATTTTTTTTTACTTCCAAGCTATCACTGTTTTGGAACACAATAAAATATTCCCAATGCAATTCTCACAATAAAAATCAATCTAAAACAGCTATCTCACAATGAAGTTAGTTCTGGGTAGATCATGGTGCAATGAAGCATGCTATAAATAGTTTCGTTTATTTCATTGATTTTGAAAAGTTTTCTGTTTTAAAGGTTCAAGTTATACCATTAAAACAGTAAGTAAAAAAAAGCTTTGATAGCCTTAGAAAAAGCAAGTATCAGAGTTAAATCTTTACTAGGAGAAAAAAAAAAAACTGAGGAATTGGAACTAAAAGATGTTTGGTACTACTGTGTCCAAAAGTAAGACCAATTTAAAATTCCGGGGGCCTATGGAATTTCATTTTTTTTTTTTTTTTTTTTTTTTTTTTGTTAAGGTTGCTGATACTGTCCTTCACATCTGTGTGAAATTTCACGTCAAAATATTCATTAGTGTTTAAGTTAAGCTTGGCTATGTGAGACGCTGAAACTGATTCTGGCGATTTTTGAAATGTCTGAATTCATTGAGCAAAAGAACTTGTATCAAATTTTGTTTACGAAAACGTATAAAGTGTTGCAGAAGGCATTCGGAGAGCTTTCCTATAACGAAAAGAAATGTTTAGAAGTGGTATGAACAGTTCAAAGAAGGCAGAGAACGCATTGAAGACGAAGAGGCCGCTGGCCGACCATCAACCTCAACCGATGAAGCTTACGTCCAAAAAATTAAAGATTGGGTGCTTGCAAACCGTAGATTTACAATTAGAGACCTTGCTGATGATGTTGGAATTTCAAAATTCCATTTTAAAAGATGTTTTGAGCCTCAAACTCGTCAAATCTTGATTGGCACCGAAAACACTGAATGCGCTAGCTCACACTGTAATGATTCTTCGTGACTTTTTCGCCAAAAATGAAACACATATCGTTTTACAACCACCATATTCACCTGAGTTAGCATCGTGCTACTTCTGGCTATTCCCTAAACTCCAAAGACCACTCCGGGGACACCGTTTTGAGTCGATTGAAGAGATTCAACGTGAATCGTCGTGCGCTTTGAAGGCTATCCCTGTCGATGACTTTTTAGCATGCATTGAGGATTGGAAAACGTTGGCATAAGTGCATTGTGTCTGGAGGGGATTACTTTGAAGGCGATGAAATAAATTTGGAAGAATAAATAAAGAATTATTGAAAAAAAAAAAAATAATTGGTCTTACGTTTTGGGCACAGTAGTATAACTAGTATATTGTTTTTTTCTAGTACATAACTACATTAAGAATTTTTTTTCTTAAAAATATGTGGTGTTCTAAAATGTTATATTCTTCTGGTGTTCTGTTTTTTAATTCCAACTATTGTATAAGTTAGAAAATTTTTGGTTATATTTATAAAATGTGATTACTTAAACGTATTCTCGGGAAAAAAATGCAAAAGAATTTTATTTTAAAAAAAGTAAAAATGCTGAAGTAATTTTACTTTTAATAAGGCAGAAATGATTTAATTGTTTTTAAAATCATTACCTGCTTAACGTGTTTTTTGAAATGGTTATAAATTTTATTTTGTAAAAAAAAAAAAAAAAATAAATAAATAAACAACCGAAATTGATTGTTTTTAAAACAATAAGTCTTAAAATAATCAGTTTAGACTCTGCGTTTATCTATATTTGATTTGAAAATTTTAATATTTAGATTTGTTATGAATTACTTGTCTAATAACACATATAAGTATAAAGAATTTAAGTAAATGTGAAGAAATATTTAAAAAAATTAAACTCAAATATTAAAAAAAAAAAAAAAAAAAAAAAAAAAAAAAAAGCTGTACACATTTTTCAATTTTTTGTTCGGTAATAAATTTAAGTACTTTCATGTCTAAAACCCTGCTAATTGTCATAATGTAACAAAAGTAAAATTTATTGTCCAATAATTATTTTTTACGGCTCATAAATTTCGTGACATTTAATACAGATTTGAATTAAAGTAGCGGCAATTTTGCAATGAATTGCGTAAGTGATGAAGACACCACTTTTGTCTTAGATAAGTCCCAATGAAAACGAATCTTCACTTTGAAGAGTTGTGCATATGAACAGTTTTTATAAAAACTTATAAATCGTAAGAATAACTGATTTTACTAAATTCAAGATAGCCATTAAATTATTTTAATTAAGGATTGTTTCTTTTGAGTACCAGATGAAAAGCAGGTGAATTTTTCATTTTTTGTCTTTATATTTATCTTCAGAAAATATATCGCTAAAACCTTATTTCATTTAAGTTATTGCTAATGTTGTTTATAACAACGATAAAAGACTAAATCCGAATAGATTGTTTTTGAGTTATCTATAGATTTTGCAAATTGTAATAGGTTTAATTAATATGTTTTGGATATTTTGTTAATATAATTTGTTTCTCATTGCTATGTAATACCAGTGAAAAATAAAATGACATAAGTCCAGCAATTGATTTTTTTTTTTAATTAAAGCTTTATATTTAACAATTTTCAATTATGATCAAATAATTCTAAAAGTTTTCTAGTAATTAAAATAAATTAGATTTTTTTTCAGTAATTTGTTTTGTAGCAAATATCTTTACAAAATTTATATGTCCCTAAATTTGTGTAATTTTTCTTGGACTTGAGACATTTAAAATATGCTGATATAGATTTGACAACGAGAATACTTATATAATTCTAAATATCTATTAATAAAAATTGTTTTTTTAAAGATAATTTTCTTTTAAAATTAATATAGAATTTGTTTAATAATAAGTATAATTTTAAAAATCGCAATGTTAGAAAGAGTAATTATAGTCAATTTTCGATACAATTTTACAAATCTAAATCAACCATGTCAGTATTTTATTTTTTTCTTAGAAATTCAGTTTTATTCTAGAATATTGAACTAGCCTCCATTGAACTAGAAATCTGAACAACAATAAAATCTTTTGATCATTAATATCTTTTATAAAGAGCACTTTTATTTGACCCTGACACCGGTCATACTTCCATTGAAAAATGACATGTGATCCAATTTCGACAATACTTCCATTCAAACTGTCTCCATTTCTTACTAAGCCTGACTGCACCATTGTTTTTTTTTTTTTTTTTTTTTTTTTTTTTTTTTTTTTTTTTTTTTTTTTTTTTCCTGTTTGAACCCAAAATTTAAACGAAATATGTCCGCATATGTAATGAATGACACATAGTATACAGTTATATAGCTGATCAATAGCAGATTGAAAGGTGGCATAATTTATCACTTATATGCTTAATACGCTATTTAGTTTTCGCAGGTGTTTTATTCAGATTTGAAGTTAAAGGAGAAATTGATAATCAAAACAGATATTGATCAGCTATATAAAAATAAACAAGACGAAACTGAATTTTTTTTTAAATTTGTGAAAGTATTTAATTATTTTTCGGCATAAAAAATCTTCAAATTATGATTTTAAAGTAGGGATATCAATTAAAAATTTAAAATAATAATTTTCTATATTTTTTTATTTAATCGTGATTAATTTTTTTAATATTTTTTTCTCATTCATGAATTATTAAAGAAATATGCCTAATGATTTCTGTAAAATTTCTTTTTATAAAAAATATATATATATATTTTTTACTTATCATTTATTGATACTTTCATGAATAAAGATTTTATGGTTTGCATTTATAATTAAATAAAAACTATTTTTTATCTAATAAAATGTATCAATAACTCACCTTTCCAGTGATATAGGCTTAGTGTATAATGCAACATATGATATATCTTGCGTATGACAAAGCAGTTGGGGAAAACCTCTATTATAACAAATAAATTTTTGTGATTGTTCAGGAAATATCTAGCAAATTTTATCAATAGTATTTTACTTGATATTTATCATCTAGTTTTGTTCCTGATACCAAAATAAACCATTACGGATACGTTTTCCTGTATATATCCTTCCGCCTTTTATATTATTTTGCTAAGAAATATCGGTTGTTTATTTCTGAAAACGAAATCAACATGGCCAAAAATATTAACAATTCGTTTTTTTAAAAAAAAAAAAGGAAAACGTCAGATAATTTTCTCCTTAAAATTTTTATATAGTTTCTTAAATGCATGAATTTCCAATATCTGTCTAGAAACAAATACCCTGCATTAAAAATAGCTTGTTATCTTCTTACGTAGAAAATTAATTAATGTATAAAAATTTTCAAAATTTTAAACATTTTATGTTGTTCCATATGAACTGGACTTTTGAATACTCAATTGTTTGAACAAATATGTTCTATATACATCAATGTGCTTCTGTCATGGGTTGCAAAGCATTTTTATGGCAGCTTTAAAGAACACTTTGGTTTATAGTCAATAAATTCAGTAAAGACTGTTTTGAAAGCCTCGTGATTGACAAAGCGTTTATCCTTAAAAACCTATTCCAAATGTTTAAAGAATTGGTAGTCAGTAGGAGACAAGTCTGGTAAATAGGTTGGATGAGACAGAATCTCAAATTTCAACTGGTTCAGTTTAGGACAGAAACGGGTGTACCTGTTGCAAAATACCAGTAGGGCAATAAAGCCTTTAAAACCTCCATATCCAGAAATGTAAAAAAAGTCAAGCAAGCTGTTTTTGATATCAAATAATAAAAAGATATAAGAAAACAGTACACCGAAAAAGATGGCACATAAGTAGCCGGAATCACATTTAAAAAAATCATTAGACAAAAGGGAAATAAAAACATCTGTATGATTGGGAAATAAAAAGTTACTGAAAAATGTAGGAGAGGCCCTGGCTTCCTAAGAGTAATGCAAAATTGTCCTTGGTCTATAATGAAGTAAGGTATGTTACTTCATTTTTTTTTTTTTTTTTATCGAATAGGCCAGTGAAGTTTTTGCAATTTTTCCAAGGGGTTCTTTACACTGTAACAGCTTGCCATAAATTTGCTGAATTCCTTCAAAGGAATTAAAAATTTTGGATAAACCCTTTAGTACAATGTTTTTTGTAGAAAATCAGAGTCTTCCTTTTGGGACTTGTGGAAGTTCAATTCTTGGTGCATGTTGCTGGGATTGGCATGGCAGGTTACTCGTGAGAGCTGCTAACAAAAAAGACAAATTTGCTGTCACTGGCAGTGAATAATATTTTACGCTGGGAGGAGCTGGGTTTCTTTACATTTTTCTATCAGGTGGCTTTGCAAATTTACTGTACTTTTTCCAGAATACTAAATGCCCTTACTCTCTACGGTTAATGCAAGTTAGGTTCTCAATGAAGCTTATGAAGAATGTGGGCTCTCCCACTTCAGGTATCTTTTCTTGCTGTCTCAGTTTAGGAGGCCAGTGCCTGCTCTCCTTCGACATGGAACCTAATCAGGCTTCAACCTACTGGTTCTCCATCACAACAGAAGCTGCCCCTTTTCCCTCCATCCATGAGTAGACTACTTATGAGGTGTCCGTCCCTCACTGTAGGACACTGAGGATTAGACGCAACATTTTTTTTTAAAATCTAAAAATGTAAAAATTAAATTTAAAGTGTATATAGTTTAGTATAGTGAGGAAAGTAAAATATTTTTTAAAACAATGGGAACATCTCTAACCCTCTTCCTTAAATAGTTGTGGTTTATTTCTTTAAAAGTGAACATGAATATATTTTAAATATAATTGAAAATACCAAAAAGAATTTTTTTAAGAGGATACATATTGAATATATTTAATTTATCAAATACATCTTCTTTGTAGAAGGTAATTAATGTATTTTCTTCAGTTATATAAAAACATTTTCAGAAAATAAGGCTTTATAGATAAAATATAGCATGAATAGTTCTAGAGACAGCCTAAATGAATAACAATTTATTGATCAAATGTTTAATACTTCATAATGAAAATTTTGATTCTCGTTGGCAAAGAATACCGAATTGAAACTAAAAAAAAAAAAAAAAAAAAAAATTTTTTTTCTTGTTTAAATGCCATTTTTGCATTAGTCGCTATACAGTCAAACAATAATTAAAGGCTGAATAATTCTAAAATATTCTAATAAAATGTCTGAATCTTTTCTCAGTTTTGAACGATAACTGATGAACATAATTTATTTGCCTGAATATGAATTATTGATATTTTTTCTTTCTCTGTTTAAGATTGCTGTTATGGGGTTTTGTTCTTACATAAAATTCTAAATTTTATGGGTAAACTATATATTCGGCCCAAACCGATTAAATTAATTTTTGTATGTTTGTCTTAAGACTGGCATTAAAAAATTCTTCTAATACGTCATTTTTTTTTTTTTTTCCCCCTTTCTTTCATATTTTTTTCCCGTCGGAGACCTTATTCTAAATATATACGTATACACACAAAACACCACCATTCCCCTCACTCATTCATCGCAACCACCAGGCAAGAAGATGTACGCAACTGTTCCGAATCACAGAGAAGGGACCACCAACTATCTTGTCTCGCTTTCTTACGATCGTTAGCATTGTTTTTTTTTTTTCTCTGTGTACAGAAATAATACAGATATCCGTGTTTCTGGGTTGTTTGTGCCACTGTTGACATTTTTAGTTGCCTGCAAGAAGCGTTCTTCATTGTGCTTTGATAGTGTTAATCGTTTCGTGTAAAGCAGAAGTTAGTAACTCATCGATGGTTTAATGTTTTGCTAAATTATTTTGATAGGCATATAAATAGCAGATAATAGTGAAACGTGTTATGCAACTCTGATTAATTGAGCAAAAATTGTGAATAATAACAGTTTTAGGATTATGGATGATGTAAAATTTGTCAGTAAAATTAATAAGTAAATCAGTAAATTATCGAGCTTTTTGATAATTGTTTGTTAAAAAAAAAATGTTTTTCTTCTTTAATTGAGACTTTTGAAGTGAATTTATTAAAGACAAACTTATTGCTTCATGAAATTTTCAGCTGATAGTGTTAGTTCATTTTTGAGAACATATTTGCTGTTGGTTTTCGAAGAATGCTTTTCGGAGATTTGTTCTGAATTTAACTTTGGATGAACTTGTGTGTTTCATGAATGATCAGTTTTAAAAGATGACAAGAATTTTCAAAAAGTAAAGTCAAGTAAACGTTAAATGCTTGTCTAATCAACTGTTATTTATTATTATTCTTTTTGCAATGGTACCAAATCCGAAAATGTCTTTTTGAAATATGAGAATCTTTATATAAATCAAAAGAAGTATATTTTTTCATTCGACGTGTAAAATAACGATGGATTTAATCAGTCCAGAACCTATCAGTCGCCGATCTTCATACCGGCGGTCCGTAACACCCCTCGCGCAGTATCGGCACTCCAAGGGCTACGGGTTCTTACAAAAGACAAGCCAGTTGTCGAGGTAAGTTTTCCGAGAAAATACATTATTAAAGGTTTAAAATTCGCTTATTATTATTATTCTTTTAAATAACGAATTATTCGAATTAAAGGAGACATGAAAATTATGAGATATTTAATTCCTATAGTGAAACATTTATTTTAATGTGAATTAAAATATGTTATAATTTATAAAATATAAAATCGTGATCACTCGAAAATCATTTCAGGCGAAGTATTGTCATAAAAATTTTCCATTTAAGAATATGAAATAAAAAATAAATATGCATTAAACAATATCATTGTATACCTTACTGCAATTCATTGGTATGGAATAATAAAACAGATTTAATTATTCTGTGAATTGTTTTTTTAAACTTACAGATATTCCATGACATTCTTGCAATTCTGTTCTAAATTTTGCAACCGGTAGTCTTCGATTTGCGTTTATTTTTTAAACAATGATTTGTTTTATTTCAAAAGACAGTTTTGTTTGTCTCTTCGATATCGATTTGCTGGCTTTTCTAGTTTACTTTTTTTTTTATGACATTTTTGTACAGGAAAAACGTTTGAATTATTTTAAAATATTTAATTTTTTTTTATACAATTAAAAAGATATGTATATAATTTTACGTATAGATTATAATGGTAATTTTGTAAAGGTATTTATTATAAACCATGCACTTTTGATACCATTGAATTGTTCTATATGAATGAACTCTCATAAAAGTATAGTATGTTTCTGTTTAATACCTAGTTATAGTATTTACTTTTCGTTTCATAAGTTGATTTTATCTTGAAATTATTTATAAGCAAATTGGTTTAATAAAGAATGTCCTGATTGAAAAAGTATAAAAACACGTTTTATTATTATAAATCGGAAGTGTTCTTTTTTTTTTTTTTTTTTTTTTTTAGAGAATTGTTCTTATTAAAAGTGTTCCCACTGGCGAGTTTAAAATTTGCTCAATATTTATAAAAACAGCAAAAATTTTAAATTTTCGATTGAATTGCTTTAACGCTTAAGACTAGGAGCTTTTAGATGTGGAGCAATTAGTAATAAAATTTTTGACTGATAATTGACTTTAAGAATAAATGTATAGCACGATAAAAAAAAAGTATACAAGAATATAATTCAGATTATAATTATATGTCCTTAAAAAAATTAGTTTTAATTTAATATTAATTTTCCTTAATAATTATAATTCAGGAAAAATAATAATGGTTAATCTTACGATTTTATATTAAATATAAAGTTCATAGAAAGGAATGGCAGAGTGTGTTGTTTAAATAAAATGAACATGTATAAACATTGATTTATGTGAGGGTTAATTTAATCAGTTTTAACTATTTATGTTGATATTTTTTATATGCATTCGGAAATATTTCAGGTAACATTTATTCTATTTAATTAACGTATTTAAGAAAGCTTCTTTTTAAACAAGAAATTTGATATTTTCATTGTGAAGTAATAAGCAACATATTTGATTAGTGAAATTTTTCTATAGCGTGTTTTAACCTAACTGAAAAAATTAAACAATATTATTTTTGTAGTATTCTCATATATTTATGTAATTTTGTCACATACATATTTCATGATAAAAAAGTTTAATTTTTATTTGTAATTTATAAATTTTGAGTTAAAAGGAATCTAACACGATAGCGATAATTATCATCTAAATAAAATTAATTTGTCCATTAATTTTGCGTTTTACGCTTTCTTTTATCTTGATGCAAATGCCTTCGATATTTGATTATGAATAAATGTTTATTTGATGAGTTATGAAGATTTCAAAACATTGGTTGTTTATTTATTTCAAGCGCTAAACTTCCACCTAATATGCTAGCCCCTAAATTAATATGAAGACTTAACGATATTCTTATTTGAAATAATTGCTTTTCTTGAATCAGCAAATATTCGTAGTAGAAAATTCTCAGTAGGACTTTAAGCTGACTGGACGAAAAATTTATCAAGTTTAAAGAAAATACTTAATGAAAAGTATCAATGTCTAATTGAAAAACAGAGCTTTTAGTACTATACTATAAATTGTTTTATCAGAGGAAAAAAAAAAAAATGTTAGAGCATTTTCATAGGATAAAATGCATCTAGCATATTAATTTGAGAGCTTAAAAATTAATAATACAGTGGCTCTTGGAAGTTTTTGCATAGATGTACCCAGTATGCAAATTATTATATAAAAAAAAGTTCTGAACAAAATTTGAAAATGCACTGTTTTTATGTGCATTTGTTTTAATTATTTAGAATTATTTCGTTTTCAATACATGAACGAATGAATGTTACAAAAGTTTTCCAGAGTAAACAAAGTTTTCGGATGTGAACAATGTAGTTCAACCAAAATCTTTCAACCTCTTTTGAACAATTGTTAGTACTTGATTGAATATTAATTGGCTTTAATAACATTTTTTTTAATCGTTTCGGTATAGATTCGGGCTGATCTGCAGTAAATCTTGATCTGTTTTTGTTTCATTTTTCAATGTTTGAAATTTTATTTTGAGAAAATGTTATACTTACAAGTTCTATTTTCAAATTTTGGTCAAATATAATTGATCTGTTGGCTCAAATCTAATGACTGTGGAACATTTTAATGACTTCGTTACAAATTGTAAAAGCAACCACATTCGGTTATTGAAATATTAATTATACTTAGAATTTTTAACAAGATAGAAACTGGAGTTTCTCTGTAGAACAAATTTTATATGGCAATGTATTATTATATATGTAATATTTACTGATCCATGATGTCATTAATAAACTAGTTCTATTCAAGGATGACTGGCACCTCTACACCTATCTCCTCCATTGTAAAGTTTAATAAATGGAACAAATTCTTTCGATGATTATTTTTTTATTTTTATGAAATAGCTTTGTTGGTCTCTCTGTTCTTTATTTACTGGTTATTTTAATATACTTTTATTATAAGGTTTTATGGTAGAAAATCATTTGAATCACTTAAACTGTCTAATTTTTAAATAAGTATAGCCATTTTCTAAACGTAAATTAATGTAAACTTCTAAGCTTGTCTAATCTGGGCAACGAGATATTCTTATTATATAAATAAATATTACATAAAAACAATTCAATATTCTAAACAGGCCATTTTATATGATATGCCATGCTATGTTTGAAAAAATATTTCTAAATAACGATTGAAAATTTATGTAAAACTGAAAAACTTTATGCAAATCTAAATCGTATTCGAAAACTATTTAGGCTTCAAAAAAATTGAAAAAAACAGAATGTTTAAAAAGTAAAAAAAAAAAAATGATATCTAATAAAACATACTGCATACTTAAAATGTTTTAATATTTTGATTATTTATATTTTTCTTTTGGTATTATTACAAAAGTAACACATTCGCAAAAAAATTTTTGTGAAGCACATATGCTTTCTTATTATTTTTTGTACTCAAAAAAAAAAAAAAATCTTTATTTATTTATAATAATTATTATTATTTATTTATAAGAAATATTATCAATGTTTGTATTTTTCAGATTGGGTATAAAAGGTTTTATATATCTGTAGAGTTATTTTATGATTTCTATGCATAGTTTATTTCTTATTTAACTTTAATTGTTACAAGTCGATACAAGACAGAAATTTTGTTATTCCCATGCTTTGAGTGATTATAATAATTTGACTACTTAGTGTACGTAATGAAAACATTTCTGAATAGGGTGCTATTTTTTACGAGCAATATTTAATTACTATTATACGATGGCATTTAAGAAAAATTGACAATTTTCATTATTTTTAAAATCAGCAGATTCAAAAATCATTAATTAATGATTAAAAAATTTTAATTTTTGATTTACATATTTTCACTTGATAATTAACGATCATCTCATTAATGTTAAATATTAATTTATATATCCTTGAAGTAAGCTTTTAAATATGCTCAATTTTGATTAATAACAAAATTGGTATTTCAATTGGGTAACTCCATGTTGCATCATCTAAAACGATTTCGTGCATTCTTTCTTTAAGTATTAAAAAATTGTTGCAAATTAAAAACCGATGTCGTAAAAACTAAAAAACAATCAGCAAGATATTTCTTATAAAAAAAAATGGCATGATAATTAAAGATGTGAATTAAGCGTTCTATTTTATTGATTTAGAGTATTAGCAGTATGTTGTGCAATTCAAACTGAATTGCAGATTTTCGGGATTAATCAAAATTTATGTCATTATCCCCAAGACTTTATTTTATGGTGGTTTTCTTTTTTTCTGTCTCTTCATAGAGTATAAGCTTATGACGTTTTTCGTTTTCTTTTGGGTTTTAGTCATTAATATTATTTTACTGCATCTTTTAAGTGTCATTTAGCGCAAAAAATTTTCATGTTAGACATAAATCATTTGTGTGTTAATGGGCTATGTTGTGTAATTCTTTTATGATTCCTTTCTGGAGAATGTTAAGGGGTAAAAATATTTTATTCGCAATTCCAATTATTACATTAAACGCTGTTTTTTCCTACTTTTTTATTGTACTTCTACGTCGTACAGTTTATTTAATACTTGCACATATATCCCAACGTTGTGTGGGTACATGGAGCATTTTTAGTTTTGGTAAATTTTATTAGGAAAAAGTTTTCGTTAAAAAAGTGTAAATTATCGTTTGGTAAATTTTATTAGTGAAAATTTTTCGTTAAAAAGTGTAAATTATCGTTTGGCAAATTGCAAAGGAAAAACCTATTCTGAATAACTATTTAAAAATAAATGATATGGAAGTAAAATATAAATAAGCATATATAATATAAAATTGTAAACAAACAAAAATATGTTAAAAAAAAAAAAGAACACAATCACATGAACTTCAAAAATTTACTGTTTTAATTTTAGGAAAATTTCTAAAGACAAATAAAATATTATCGATGAAAGGACCCCTCTAAAGGTTTAATATAAGGTCTTTATTTAATTAAAAAAAATAAATAGTGACAATTATATCGTGACTTTCAACAACACGATAAAAAAAAAAGTAGATTCAATGAAAAAAAAAAAAAAAAATTGGGAATTACGTGATCCTATTAAAATTAGCATCAGATAAATGATACAATTTCTAAAATTATACTGGATTACTAAAATTTAAATCACATTTATTGTAAAGATTGTCGATACATTGTTATTATCAGAACTTTTAAACAGTTCAAAGTATTAAAATGTCATTTATGTTCAATTTGTAAATAAAAACTACATGTATCTCTTTCATACGCATGCTCTCAATTTAATCCGGTTTTGCTTACAGATGTGAACTGTACTACGTGATTGCTTTTGCAATTTTTATTAAGGTTAAATTTAAATTACCTTAAATCAATTAAGAATATTGAGTACAAGCTTTTAATTGTAAACGATTTCAAAACTATTGGTAATCTCTCTTTTAACTGGTTATAAAATGTGTAGTAGCTAAAATTGTTGCCAAAAATTCCGTTCAATGTTTCGTAGCAGCCACATTCTCCTTATAACTAAGAAGATTATGAGGATTCAATTTTGGTTAATTCATTAAAACTTAAATTTAAACAATTGCTTTTATAAAATTTTTGTATTTGTATTTTTGTGATTTTTTTTTTTTTAGTCAAATATCATTGAAGATTAATTAATTTATCAACAATTTGTTTAATATTGGAAAGTGGTTTTCTGCTTTGGTATGTATAGAGTTAAAAATTATTTAATATTAAAGATTCTTAAAGAATTCAAATAAGGCACTTCTATTATAACACCAAGTTCTAAAAGGGCGAAAAATGTATTCTATGATTTTTTTTTTTTTTTTTTTCTTCTTTGATTACATGCAACTGATTTCATCAACATCTACACTTTTGAAATGTTTGTTATTTTTCATTTTATAATTTTATTAAATAATTCTTCTTTTAAAAAAGGAGCTTTTAATTATCTATTTTCTTATTAACTCAAAGGGCATGAAACCACCGCTATGTTTCAACATTTTACAATGAAGGAGCTAGTGGCCGCTACGCGGCCAAGGATCTCTGTATTAATTTACTGTAAGAGAAATGTATTCTAAAAAGCAGAAAATTCAATTTTGTTAGTAACATGTGGATTTTTTTACTAAGAGATAAATTAAATATTTGCTCATTACAATTTCATTTTACATGCATTTGTTTAATTATTGGTTGTAATTGATCTACATTTTTTGGGATTTAATATTCTGCTAATAAAATTAATTCTTTAAATGTGAGTAATAATCAATAGTATATAATAAACTGAAGAATACATAAATGTTATATTTTTGGAGTTTAATAAGTAAAAAAAGATTAAGCGTTGTCAAGAAATTCTTGGAAGTAAGAAAGTTTGAAAATGGTTGGTTTCGGTACATTTCTTTGTATACAGATTATTTGTTCTTCATTAAAATAAATACGATATTTTGCAGACAACAATTGTCTCCAAAAATTAACTGCATTGAATTACTTTTAATGCATTTTACAAATTGATAAATTGCATTATCAAGTTATATGGGTACAACTTGCAGATTTAGGATATATTGTAAAGTTGTTCAGACGATTGGTAAGATTTAAGAGTTAAAGTTTAAATGCCTTATATAATGGTGAAGATCGAAATAAAAAAAAGTTTGTCTTAATTAATTCTATGAATGGTAAATAAATTATGGATGCACTTAAAAGAAAAGAAGAAGCAGATAATGACGTTAAAAAATACCAAAAATGTGACAATTGCCCTAATGTCGAACTTACTTCCCATCCTGTGTTTGATTGCCCAGCTGTTGCAGCCGCCATGCATTGTCTGGACTATTCCTCGGAAGAGGATTTATTCTCCGAAGTGGCAATCAACATAGTCAATATTAATCGGGAGCACCACGATATTTAATTTCCTTGTACTCTTCAGGGGATATGACGACAGCAACATAAACAGATAATGAACCATTCTTAGGAAAATTTCATTAAAGTTTAACAGATTTTCTGATTTAATGTTGTGTATTTTGACTATATCCACGCCTAATGCCGAATCTCATTAAACGTTCTATAGCAATTTTTCATAGAAAAAAAACTTTCGAAAGCTCCTGTTGTATTAAAACCTTGGAAATATTTTAATTACAGAATCTTTCACAAATTATATTGCTTTAAGCAAAAATTTGACATAGGTCAAAAACAGCCGCCTTATGAACATTTTGAGTTCATAGTTATTTTATTTATTTTGTAAAAAATAGGACAATGATGGGATTAAATAAAGAGACTTTTGTAAGGCTTTGATGTGTACTTTTTAATGTTGTTATTAAGTATTAAATTCATATTGGCTCTTTAAAATAGTCAAGAAAAATTAACGGTTTTCATAATTAACATACAGGAATATGTGTTATTGTCAGAAAAGTTATAGTACTTACAAATGTCAAATTTTATATTTTCCTGCATATTTAATTTTAAATTTGATGATAAGTTTTGAATTTATTTAAAATAATTTTTGGGGTTAGTAGATACTATCATTAAATCCTTTGCTTGAGATAAATGTGTAGTTCTTATAGGTTTTAGTTGTATTTTAAGTTTTGAAACTATTTGTTAGAAAAACATGAAAAATTCCTGAGAGTTGTGTTAATCTGACATTCTTTTGGAAATGTGCCTGCTTATTTTGTGGTTTTCATTTAGCTTTTTCTTTCAGAAATTTTTTTTTCTTTTGGATCTGTAATATATTAACCCTTTTTTTTAGTTCTTGGAGACCTTGGTTCATTTTATTTTTAAAGAATGTCGCATTTTAACTTACTGCAGTAAATTATGTTTGAAGCTATTCCTTGTTTCTATTTTTATAAGTTTCTAAATCATAAAAAAATTTGAATTCTAAACATTTTGTAATCTAAAGTTTACCTTTAGCTTAAAATTAGTTCAAAGTTGACTTTTTTTATTATTATCTAAATATTTATATTTTATTGATAGACTGATTTTTAAAAAATATTGTAAAAATTAAAATTATTTTTAGTTATTTAGCTAGTCTTTAGTTATCTTTAATTGTTTTAATTTTTACAATATCTTTTTAATATTTTTATTATTTATATTAGAAAGAAATTTGTTGAATGCACTGTATTTCAAAAAAATAATGAAAAAAAAAAAATAACACTTCAATTATTTTTTATTAAGAAAAACTATAATGTTTTCGATGAAAAAATAACTTTTTAAATATTTGTTGTACAAAAGACGAGCTATCCTAATTTTTCCATAAATTTTTTTCTATAAAAATGTTTTGCCTGTGTTGTCTTTTTCCTGTAATTTTTTTTCTGAAGAAATTTTATAAATTTGTTCATCTGAAGTATATCTGTATTTATACTCTCTTATTTATGTGCTTTGAGTTATTCAACTCTATAAACACACGTTGTATATTGGACAAAGTTTCAAGCATTTCTTTTACTTCATGTACACTCAATTCTGTTTTTACACGATTTTGATTTAACACGATCGACCCAAATTCTAAAATGAAAATTTTGCTTTACTTTTATTTTTATCACTGCGACATTGGAGAAGGAATGGAATGCTATCTCCATTTGTGGGCATTCCCCGATTTTTATAACCTCAATATGGAATTTTGTTTGCTTTCTCAGCATTTTGAATTTGGTGTTCAAAGATGAAAAGTACATTTTTGATGTTTATAAATCTTTGTTTTATTAATTATAACTGAAACATTTTTCGGTAGTCCTTACATAGTGTCGCACAATTCACCTATAACAAAAGCGATCTCTTTGGTTATTAAAATTCAAATTATAGATCTCCTTACGACTGGACAATCTGTAGGAAAACATTTTGGACTACATGAAACTACCATAAGGACTATCAAGAAAAATGAAGCTGCTATTAAAAAGTAGGTATGTTCTGGAACAAAATTAAGTACTAAATCATCATACATAAGTGTGATATTGTCAAAGAGAAAATGGAAAATACTCTGGTAATGTCGATAGAAGATAAATCGCAAAAAAAAGAATATCAATAGACAGAAAATCCATCAAGCAAACAGTGTTAAGAATGTATAAAGAAATGGAACTAGGCACTTCATGTGAGTTAAACAAAACGTTGGTTGGTTAGCAGGTTTTCTCAAAAGACATGCTTATCACAATATAAAAATTAAAGTAATTAAAAAATTATGTTAATTCACCTATATTCAAAAGCGATAATAAAAGCGATATCTTTGGATATTAAAATTCATATTTTATATCACTTTGCAACTGGACAAGATGTGACGTCTGTAGGAAAGCATTTTGGTTAAGGGTCTCGAATTTAAAGCTCTTTTGATTATAGACAATGAATCAGACCATACGGTCTTAGAACATCAAACTTGCAATTTTCTTTTTTACATCATAGTATTACTTCCTTGATACAACCGTTAGGTCAAGGTATAATTGCGACACTTAAAACATACTACGTAAAGTGAACATTTCAACACGTTTTGGACTAACTGAATGATGAAACACTAACAGCCATTGATATGTGGAAGAAATGTGCAATTATGGATTTATCAATCCAATTGAATTAGCACAAGCTGAATTAAGACTATCAACTTTCAATGCGTGTTGGAAAGCTGTTTGACCAAGATGCATTAAAAACAAAGATCCTGCCCTTCCTAATAAGACTGAATTTTGTGTCCATGAATTAGTTCGTTTTTTTCTTTTTAAATGACGATTTACTTTGTATCATTCTATGTGCAATGTTTATGAAATAAAATGTTTAAGATCCTAACATGAAAGCTCATGGTTTATTGTACTATTTTTGCTGATTTCTTAGGACCAGAAACAATCTTCAATGCATCAATCTTCAACAATCTTCAATGAAATATATTGCATCTATTTTTTCTATAGATGCACTATATTTCGTATTCTACGTATACATGTATTCTTCTAGAACGCATCTATCGTGTAAAAACGGAATTGGGCGTATTCAGAATTTTTTTAACATGTAAATTCATAACATCTTTAATGTTGTTGTCGTATCCCCTTTGAACAAGAAAATCAAATATCGTGGTGCTCTCGAATAATATTGGCTATGTTGATTGCCAGTTCGCAGTATACATCCTCTTCCGAGGGATGGTCCAGAATATGCGTGGCATCTGCAACAGCTGGGTAGTCAAAGACACGATGAGGAGACAACTCGACAGGGCTGTTGCCCCATTTTTGGTATTTTTTAACGTCATCAGCAGAATTTTTCATATTTTTGTGGTGCTTCATCCTTAATCTTGTGAGAGTAGTAACTGTTCTTCTGTCGGCATTTAGTTCTGTAATTTGGTATTTAGTTTTGATCTTAGAAGGAATCATAAGTTTAGATTGGCCAAGGCATCTGCATCTGCGAGGGAAGTAGGAACGGCAGTCTGATCGACATTTCTGGCATTCTCCGCCGAAGAATCTGTAATTTCATGAAATTCCAAATTCGCATCAGCAAGGGTCCATTACAGGATATACATTCTGTGCAAGCAGCGGATCTTTTCTAAAAGAGATATAATGTTTAAGATCATAGTTGAGAAACTTTTATTAAGAGCCTGTAAGGCAGACCTTGAGTTAGCGAAGATAGTAATTCCATTCATTTGTTGTGATGGAGGTGACTCAGATAGGCTTTAAATGTCTTTTGAATGGCCATCAGTTCTGTGAAGTTTTATGCAATTTTTCTAACACCGGCAGCAATATTAATTCTTTTCCCGTCGGGGAGCAGCAAAAACAGCTCCGTTACAAAATGTTGAGTCGGATGATCCATCAGTGTAGGCAGTGATGTGATTGTGTGATGAAAGGAAGTTTATTGTTTTGATCCCTAATTGCTTTAGTTTCTCCTTTGGGTTTGTCTTGGAACAGTGTTCAATAAGATCAAGGACTAAACATCTTTAATAATAATAGCAATAATAAAAACTTGTTTTGCAAGTTAAAAAATACTTTTAAACTGAAATATCAATCATTTTCATTTATTGGTAGTAATGTTCATTGTGAGTCGTGTGAAAACTTGTTACTTTAATTTTAGATTCATAAAATAAAAATTGTGTGTGTTAGAGACTTTATAATTTATTATTAAAGCCTTTTATATTTTCTTTGTAGCCGACATGTATATTCTTTTAATATATAGGCAAATTATTAAGTTAAATAAATTATTATTTATTCATAAGACGAAAATCGGATGTTATAGATTGACTCAAGGAGTCATCTCTTTTGAGTAGTTTAAAGCAGGGATCACCAAACTATGTTTCATGGGTCATGACAGCGGAACAGACGTTTCTTTTATCTGACTTATTGTATTAATTATATTTTTTTAATCATATAAAATAAAGTGCCTTTATTTATTAGTAAAAAAAAAGTGATGGTTAGTATACATAAGCCCGTGTGAACAATTTAATGTTAAATATTTTATGAGTTCATGATTGGAAGAAAATTTTTAAAGAAACCAAATTTTTAAATAAGCATTTTGACAAGAAATTTTGTTTAGTTTTTATGGCTTAAAATATTTACGTTTGATACTGCATCTCAATGCTGATAATTTAAAATCTAAAGTAAAAAGTCAGATTTTAAATGGATAAGGATATATTTTTTTTTTTTTTTTTTTTTCATTATTCTCATCCTAATACATTTGGAAAATTTTTTAAAACTAGAACGAAACTTTTTTTCATTTTTGTTTTAGAGAAGTTTTTGTGTGTTAAACAAGATGTGTTAGGTCTTTACTACTGTGGTCCTCACTGAAAATTCTGGGGACTATTGATCTAAAGTAAGAGTCTCCTTACTGCACCACCACCCCTACTGTCTGAGACAAATCCGTGGGAAATGGAAAGAGATAAGAAGATAAATGCAGCCACATAAGTATTATAAAGAAGATGTTACGAAACACATGAATTTGGTCATCGCATTGACCAAATTTAAATCAAAAAGAAAATATTGTTATTGTCTAATGAAGACAAATTGCATCACCCAGGAAATTATGAATGATTCGCAAGAAATAAATATATTTAGAATAGTCTAAAGATCGAACTGTATTGAACAAGGTTATTTAAATAACTGTTGGATTTTTTTACTACAGGATTTAGTGTTATTTTAGCTTGAGGTGATGTATCTGATTATTATAAGTAAATAAATGAAAGTATTTAATTTTCTTTCAAATGATTTTATATGGTAAATATAACTGTTATGTAATTATCTCATACTCTCGCTAATAGAGTAACACAAAAAAAGTAAGTAAAAGTCATTAAAAAAGTTTCATTATCAATAGGAGTTTAGGAAAATAAAATTGCGTTTAAATATTTAACAATTTGAAGAAAACTGTTAACTTAATGCAATTTACCGGTTAATTTATCAACTATTTTCGTAATTTTTTACACGAAATATTTCAATTCTTGAACGGAATATTTTGAGGTATTGCTTGTCTTGTGTCTGGAGAATGTATTGTATTGTATTGGAAATCTTTTTTAATCCCCTCCCCTCTCTTCACCCATCATTTTTTTACATTAATTATCGAAACTGATGAAAAATTTAAGAAATTAAATGAGTTTTTTTTTATTTTAAAAAACAATTTTAATTATTTTTTATGGATCAGATTATAGTACCCACGGACTCATTAAATTTAGAAGAAAAAAATATTTGTACAATTTTTCATTTTTTTTGCTTTTTAAGATAAACGTTTTAAAAATTAGCTCTTGGCTTAAATAAAACTTTTCTATGTTTATCTTTTAACTCCTTCATTCTCTTTGAAATCCTGCCAAATTAATCCTTTCTAATATCTTCCACCTCCTCCTACTATTCTTTTTAAAGTTTACCTCGAGTTCAACAATTTACACTTGGGCGAAAGAAATATGCATCAATCTTCATAAGCAACATATCAGCTTAACTTCCGCACTGCTAGGATTTTTGGATTGGGCTCAAATGCAATTTTTTTTTCTTTTTTTTTTTTTTCTCCCTTGGTCGCTATACCTTGTGTCATTGTGCCAAATGCACGTGCCTTATGAGTGCAGTGTAGATTCCATCAACATATGAACTGAAAAAAAAACGTGCTATTATTATCATCTGCCTTAAAAAAATAGACTGTCAGTAGTGTAAGTTATTCCAGTCTCACTTTATTCCATCTAGTGTTTTTAATTCCCCTCCCCTCTCTTTCACTCTGTTGTTGTTTACCTCTCAACACAGAATGAAATAAGTACAATTGTTTTTCAATCAATACCCATCACAAATCGATAATTTATGGTCTGTCTGTAATAATATATACTGCTTTAACGCATAATTATAAAGGGTAAAGCATACTTAAATGCATATAAAGCTTTACGCATTTTATTTATAAAGCATAACAAAATGTACAAATATGTATATTTTCTAGAAATCTCCATTGATTTATTATTTTTGAAATGGTATTTAATCAAGTTTAGCATAATTTATAAGTAAATAATGTTGTTATAAATAAATAATTTTAAATGTTAAAACATTAAAAAATTAATAATGTTAATGATAGTACATAGTATTATCATTATTAAGAATATCTCAATAGCTTGTCGAACAAAAATATACCAAAGAAAAATTAAACTATTACGATTTAAGTTTAAAATAAAAAAAAAGAGAGACAGAAAGAGAAATTTAATTTCACAGGGCTCACAAATATCAATACGTTACAAAATATATTGTAGTGGTGTGGGCGCCAGATTGTAGTGGTTGGGCAACCAGATTGTAACTGGGTGTGGTGAAATACTTAAGATTGAAGAGCTAGGCTTTATTGCAGAATTGGACAACAATATTGTATTTAAAGACTGGATTCGTGGAAGGACTTAAGCCGAAAACCCGAAAGCAACGCGCAGAATGCGTGAAATATACCACGATTGAGAGTCTTGGAGAGCATTTTATATTTCATATATAAACTTGTTTGCGCTCTCTACTTTCTCCGAGTGGAGAGTCTCGACATTTTTCCTCTTGCCAATCTGTAAGCTGAAGCACGGTTACAATATTAATTTTCCAAGCCTAATGTTAACTTCAATGAATGTAATTATTGACGAAGTAACTTACTGTCCTTAATTTAATATTAAATAGGCAAATGAGAAAACATTTTATAGTTGAATTTTTATACACTATGTGGAAGAAAGACTCCACTATAAGCTCATATTTATTAAAAATTAAACCTCGGGCTGCGATCACAGCTGCAACCCTTTCTGGGCATGCTTTCCTACAAATTAGCCATAGTGGCAAGAGGAATTTCAAAATTTAGGCCTGCTTTTGGGGAGTGGGGTGCTGGCCTCTCCGTCCCAGAGATGTTCAATTGAAGATCAGGCTGGCCACTCCATGCCAACTGACATCATGGTATGTTGCTTGCCATCTTGATAATCATCCATACCGTACAGCCCAGGTTCTATCTTTGGCATTCAGTGTGTACCAGGAGGAAGCAGGCCCATACCATCAATTCTCCTCCCACCAAACTTTACAGTTGGGATGACAGTTCTCTGGTAAACGCCATACCCAAATCCATCGAAACGGAAAAGGGTAAATCGGGACTCGTCATCAAAGGACGCGTTTCCAAGAGTCCAAATAATTTAATCTTCTGAAGGCGCGCTTGAATCAAAGGCTTATGGGCCGCCGAGAAATAACTTATGGGCCTCGATAAGAGTTAAACGGGTCACACCTAAACTCATTAACGATGTTATCCATGGATGTTTGACAGTTATTTCGAATCTCCCTGCCGAGCCCCCCGCCGGTCCCTGCTGGTGAGAACTGTAGATCGTCCACTTCGGCCAACTCATGCTACAGTCGGGATATCTCTAATTGGGCAAGATGCAATCCAACCAACACACCTTTCGAACTATATCTTCCCGTGGCGGCATTTGACAAAAACAACTTTTCGACTCCACAGAGTATAGACAGGATATGGCTGACACGTGATACCTATTATTGCGCATGTGTCAGCTGTATTGTCTACTTTCTTCGACTTTACAGATAGTGTATAACTTTAAAAAAATTTAGTGATTCTTGTTATGATTAATATATATTTGCTCCCATAAAAGACTGTATGGAATAAATATAACATTTTAAACCTGTTAAATGCTACTAAAGACAAGAATCAAAGAACTAAATTCTTCAATATTTAAAAGTTTTGCTTCATTTTTCCCCTAAGCTACAACATTTTTATGCAGTTTTTAAATTATTGATTTCTAGACCTTTTATTAAATATTATATTAAATTATATTCTGAGTTAATCCTTTTAAACAGTTTTATATATTAAAAATCAAAATGACAATTTTCTTTGGAACATTTCTGACATCTGTATTTCAGTATTTTTTTAAGTGACATTAATTATGTCATCTTGCCAATCTTTTTATTTCTAATTATTAGCATCAGAATAAGTATTTTTGTATCTAAAATTTATAGTTCGCTTTAAATACAGCTAGTAAAATTTCGCATTTCATTTTCATTTTTTATGAGCCATAAATTTTTAAAGAATTACAACATGTAATGTAAAAGAGGCAATGGATTGTGTAAGCAAAATGAATTGAGTAAGTGTGGTTTTTCTTTAATTAAACAAGGACAAATAAAAAAGCGCTTAAAGAGCCACATAATACTTTTAAGTGATATAATATTAAAGTTTATAAATAAAAAGGCCAGCCTATTTTCCTAAATTGAAATAGATAATTGAATAATTTTATGAAAGATTCTTTTTAATTGAGCAAAAGACGATGAAGTTTTGGGATTTCATAATTCGCATAAAAGAATTAATAAAGAAAACAATTTTATTAGTGTCTTCTTTAAGTACTGAATTGAGTTTGGGTATTCGGCTTTGGCTGTTTTAAGACTGTTTCTGTGGGGAAGATGTATTTAAAGAGCTATTGTATTGTATTTTTTTGATAGTTGTTTTGTCCGTCTTGCATCGTTTCCAGTAGTATAGGTTGAAGAATTGGTTTTTCAAACTAATCGAAAGAAGAACTCTGCTGCTGAAACTACCGGAGATAGACAATATGGAACAGTATGGTTCTAGGTCATTGTGGTTAAACTGGCAATGAGAACTGCAGTTTAAATTCGATACATTAATGAATTAGACCGTGATCTTTCGCCGGTATTCAGCTTTGGGTAAGCCACGGATGCGGAGTAGGAAGATTGGGACCGGGACCTACAGCTGTGGATTCAGATGCATTGGAAACGAATAATTGCATTGTATTTTAACAGTTGCTTTGTCGGTCTTGCATTGTTTCTTGCATTGTTTCCAAATAGTGTAGGTAGAAGAATAAGTTTTCAAATTAATCGAAATAAGGACTCCATTGCTGAAACTACCAGAGACTAACAATATGGAACAACCGGGTCATTGTGGTTAAACAAGCAATGAGAATTGCAGTTCAAATTCGATGCGTTACTGAATTAAATTTGGTTATTATAGGACTATTGCTGTGGAAGATGCATTGAGGAGCAATTGTATTATATTTTGACAGCTGCTTTTTCGATTTTTCATCGTTTCCAATGGTATAGGTTAGAGATGTATTTTTTCAAATTAATCGAAATAAGGACTCCATTGCTGAAACTACCAGAGGCGGACTATATGGAACAATATAGTTCCGAATCGTTGTGGTGAAACAAGCAATGAGAGTTGCAGTTCAAATTTGATACATTTCTATAAAAATATTCACACTCTTCACAATAACATATGTCGAATACATATATATATAATCTTCAAGGTATGTAACTTTTAAAATCGAATCTTAGTTAGAGTTTCATTTCTGATACAGTTTTTTTGTATCAAAAATCCTGAAATTTTGGTTCCGATATAGGGGAGAGTAAAAGATGGATTAGAAAACATTTTGAACTTTTTAAAAAAAATTCCATAACAATTATATTAAATTTATCAGGGAAGAGAAGTCCGCCAAAACATTTTACTCCCAACTCCAGACACTTTAACACTTTACAGTAATTTTATGAATTATGTTTACTAATAGATTTAGAAGAATGTGTGAAATAAATTCAATGACTTTTATTGAACTCGTAAGTAAAAAAGTTTTTTGCAGTAACAAATTTTTGCTTACAACTTTAAATGGGCAGTATTTGTATAATTTATTACACTTATTTACACTTAAAATATATCCTTATTGCCTTTTTTTAAGATCTTTCATTGCTAATTTAAGAGGGCTTTTTATAAAACTCAGTACTGTCATTACTGAGAAAATCTCTTGACACTTAGTTGCCATGATATGCACATTGTCGCTGAGCCACGTGTCGGTGAATCTTGTTCCCTACTGTAATTTTTTCATCCAAATATAAAAAAAATCTTTGAAAAAAAAATTGTCAATTATATATATTCTTTTAAGTAAAATAGATAAACCCTAAGATGTGCTGCGGCTTGAACATTTCTGCCCTAAATCAACTACCAAATACCATTTTTAAATATTTAACCGTATTATTATGTTTGGTTTTTTTTTTCCCAATGTTGAAGCCGTGGGCTCATAACTTGACCCATGAACTATAAATTAATATTACGTGCAATACTCTTCTAAAAGTAGTTTAGTGATAAACGTTGACCCATCTTAGATAAGATAAATTACTTATAAGTGCTTTTGTATATTGGCTATTTTCAATTAAGCTTATCTCTTTTGCAGTTACTCCACCGGATGCCGTGGACGATGAACCCGAACCTTCCGCCCCTCCGTTGGAGCTGATGGACAAGGTCCGCGGTTACGAAAGTGCATCGTTTGAAGCCAGTGAGTCACTCACTCTCTTTTATCTGTGCCAATATGTCTGGCGAACACAGAAAGATCATTTTTAACCATTTGATTCAGATAAGATTTCTGCTGGTAGATTGGTTGCTGGCTTATTTTCTTTGCAGTCTTTAAATAGCTGTATAATTTTCGAGAATATTCTGAATGCAATAGTTTCAGATAAACTGCAATCCCCTCCCTGTATTTTTTAAAATTGAAGGGGAAAAAAAAAAAGTAATATTTTTTAAAAATACTATAGCTATATTTATCAAGTTTTTTGGGATGTGACTAATTTTATAAAAAAATTTTATATTTTACGTCGTCAGCAATATTGATTATTGATAAGAAAATTTGATTGCACTTACTTCATTTATAATAGCATTCTGGAATAATTAACTAAAACTCCTGTAATGTTAATCATATTGTATACATATTTTATTTTAAATGATTTAAAATACAACTTAAATCTTATTTTTTAATGTGCTATTATGTAATTTTTGTTGAAAAAAAAAAAAAAAAATATAATTTATGAACGAATCGTTTATTGACTAGCATTAAAGTAAATTTATTATAATTTAAATCTTATGCTGCACAAAAAGATGCTACTGTTTTCTAATTTTTTTAAAGAGTTATTTAAATTTAAAAAATTTTGACAGAAAAAAGTATAAAGAATCATGTAAATTTTTATTACATAATTTTTTATTCGTTATTTCACACCCTTTTAAAAAAATGAATAATAGAACTTACAAAATTTCTTTTATATTTTTATATCTGCAGATTCCCTTTATGCCGTGTATTCTTCTTCTTTACTGACCCAACAGCCCCATGGTGGGCCAAGGTCGAGTACTGGCAGATTCCTAGACACGAGAGATTTAAATTTTTTTTTTTTTTTTTTTTTTTTACCTGAGTAGGTGCCCAACCCCTTTACAGTCATATTAGACCAGGACCTAATGCTTAAAGTGGATTCCGAACCATTACAGGCATCCATGGCACCGACGGGACTCGAAACCGAAACTTCTAGCACCGTGCGCCAGAGCGCTTCTCTTCTGTCATCCTTATGTCATGTATATTAATAGTTAATTTTCCAAGGTTATAGTTGTAACTTCCAATATAGCGCGTGTTTTTAGTGCGGATCTAGCATCAGGTATCCATTGCGACGGTTTAACTTTTCCCTTTGTCGGATTGTAGTATACTAAAAACGGAACCAATAATAATGTCATGTCGTTATCGAACACTTAATAGTAATTTGACTGTTTCGAAGTTGTTGGACAGATAGGATGCTTGCTGCTGGTAATTCATTCTATCTTCATATCCGTATTTTATCTGAATGTATCGTCATTAGCGGAGGTTTCACTAATTACTGACTTGAACATTCAATATGCCAATAGTCATTGATGGATATTCAATGGCACAACAGCCCCATAATGGTCCAAGGCCGTTTGCAGATTTCGAAACAGAATGAGATTTTCCTTTTACTGGGTGGGATTGTCAGCCCAAGTCATATTAGACTGTGACCTACGGCAAATTGATTCCGAACCACTATAAACATCTATGGCACCGCCGGGACTGGTGTATCGTGCGTCAGAACCTAGTGACTCGGCCATCAGGCCCCATTAATGGATATTGGTGCTTTAAAATTTTAATCAATTATTTATAAAAAAGTTTTACGCATATTTTAATTTCACTTCTTTTCGTGATATTTTTTTGAGAAAAAAAAAATATAATTCCATTGGTTGTAAGGTTTCAACGATTTTTTTTTTTTTTTTTTTTTACATTTATAAAAAGAAGCATTGTCTTTAGCATCTTATTTTTGACATCTCAGAGCTGAAGTTAATTTTTAATTAATAATAATTTAAAAATTTTGAGTCGTCATTATAATTCTCCAAGTCACATGACTGTGATGTGGACTCAATTTGCAATTATTTAAGAAAGAGACATTAATGCATTACTTTTTATGATAAAAATTAAAAATATATCGGAAATGGCACCTTTAATATACGAATAAAAACAAACCATTTCCGATATTGTTATGCATTTCAGATATTTGCCTGAAATTATTTTAAGATCAAGTAAGGGAGACTTGTTGATTGCCACATCATGACAAAGATAGATGAGCCCAATATATATAATTCACTGGACTCAACTGAAGGAAAAATTAATCTAAATGAGTTCTAGAGAAAAATCACATTTATCTTTCGTGTTTCATAAATATAGTGTTCTACTTCGTGCAAGACGAATTACTGACCTTAATTTTCCAAAAGACAGTTGCGCACTCATAATTTAGTTTTCCTTTCTCTAAATATTTTTAACCTCCTTTGAGGTAATTACTTCATTTTGTGAAAACCTCCGATTCAGATCTTACATAAGTAATATTTAAGATGTTTATGATAAAAAAAAAAAAAATAAACGAATACTTAAGATTTTTAAATTAATATATATATACAGTTTACTGGAGTTAGTTACATCAAATGTCCATATTACATTTGCTCTAAAAGTACATGCTGCCTTTTTACAACTATTCCCAAACAAAGTTTATTGTTGTTGTTTTCTTAAAATCTCAATAGTTTTATTTGCTCGTGATGCAGCTAACTACATAATTTTATATAATTAACTTAATATCACTATAAATCTATTATCAAATCTTGGGTATTAGAAATCTTAAAAAAGCTGTTTGTTAAAACATCCTCTCTTCCAGAAAATATTTGTTTA